>JABVXU010000261.1:0-76863 GCA_013365365.1 Cruorifilaria tuberocauda
TTCTTAAAATTTAATAATTTATTCGAGAATATTTGATAATTTCCGATCAACTAAAAACTGTCATAAAATTTCTCAAATACAATTTATAGAAGGCGGCGTTTTATCAGAGAAACTGTAAACATAAGGATAACAGATGGAATGATTAAAATTTATCATTTCATTCACTTCAAATAGATTATCGAACAAAGGCTAATCTTATCGGTGTCATTTATTTATTTTAAGAGAAAAAAAATTTCTTCGAGATTTTTTTCCCTCTGAAAAATTCCTCTCTCTTCAAATATTCTCATTTTCTCAGTTTTTTTTCCTATTCTTTATTTCCTTCTCTCTCTCTTTTTACCTTTCTTCCTCCCCCTCTTCTCTCTTTCTGTCCTTTTTTTCCGCAAAAATGCAGATAAGAGAAGTCATGATTTATGTGATAAAAAAAAGAGTGAGATAAAAACAAATAAATATTTTCATTTTAATTTTTTTACCTTTTCTCTCTCTCTCTCTCTCTCTCTCTCCTTCCCTCTTCTCTCCCTTTTTTCTCAAAAATAAGAAATGAAATTAAGATAATTCAAAGATTACAAGATTTATATAGTAAGAAAAAAGAGATAAACAAAACAAAATTCATTGTTCATTTATTTTACCTAAAAGAATTAAATTCGATAATTAACAAATTAAAAAGAATTCTATAATGAAAATGAAAATTTAAAAAATTCCATTTATTTAGTCCTAAAAAAAGTTGAATTTATGCTTGAGATAAAAAAAAAATTATAAATCAAAATTGAAAATTCCGCAAATGGAAAATCTTAAAAAAAATGAATTGAAATTAAACCATCTGTCGAATGTTGAATGAAAATAAAAAATTAGTCGATTGAAATCATTCAATTACAGATTTTTGATTTTTCCCCAGAAAATTTTTGAATTTTTTTTTGTATTTTAATTAAACTTATCGTCTTGTATTAATTGTTAGAAGTAATCTACACAAATAAGATATTTGATGTAAATAAAAAAACTTTTGAATTCGTTCATAATTTAATTCAACTTATCGTCTTGTATTAATTATTAGAAGCAAAAATTATCTATACAAATAAAATATTTAATGTAAATAAAAAAACCTGTTGAATTAATTCATAATTAAATTAACCTTATCGTTTTCTTATATTAATTATTAGAGATAAAAATTACAAATAACAAATAAGATATTTGTTGCAAATAAGTGCAAAAATAGTGCATTTATTAAATAGTACACTTAGATTAGTGAGAAATAGAAAATAAAGAAAAACTCTTTCATTATTTAACAAAGAAAGGTTTTATTTTATTTCTCAAACTGGTAGTACACAAATAAGATTTGGCGGTACTTAACAAATAAGAATAAGAATGATGATTCAATAGCGTTACTAAACAAATAATGATAATAATAATAATGATTCAATCCCTTCTTGCTATCTGACTGATCAATATGATGATAAATAATAAATCAAAATTTTATTAGTTATTTGCAAAGGTAAGAATTCTAAAAAGGAATTGATAATCCGTTCATTGAATTATTCCATTAATCCGATTTACTTTACTTCATTACTGTGAACATGCAAATATCGTAAGATTAGATTAGTGAGTGGTTGAAATGAAAAGACTCTTTTCAATCATTCGACGGCAGAAAAGTTTTTTTATTTCTTAATTCATCGAAAATAAAAAGATTGAAAGAGATAAATGCAAAAGAGAGAGAGAGGGAAAGAGAGAAAAATCGATCTATGATCTGAAATTCAAATCAATATTCAATATTTTCCTTTACTAAAACTATTCCTATGATAAAAAAAAGTTATGATAAATGATAAGGATCATGATTGTTTGATATGATTCAAATGAATTTGCATATTATCAATAAAAGTAAAATTAAAGTTAATGAAATGAAAATTTTGAAAAACTGCAAGATAAGATTGTGATAATTTTAAAATATCAATTTAATGATAAGATTATTTCAATAGATATACAAATAAATTAAAAGAAAAGCTTCAAAATACCATATAAACACTTTCAATAATGAAATCAATTTTAAATTTCAATAATTTACCTGAAATTGATAATTATTTTCATTGCTAACAGTATTCATACAATATTTTAAAGCAAATTGAAATATAAATAACTTAATTTAAGGCTAATTTTAGGACTGATCCAAGGTTGAATGCAAGAAAAAAAATTGATTTCGAACTAAAACGATAATTCAATTTAAAGTCAAACCAATTTCCTTTCATTCGTTTATAAATTTTAACAAAAAAAAAAAAATAGAATTCAACAACCAAGTTTCCTTCGTTTTTTTTTCTAATTTCCTCTATTGCAAAAAAAAAGAAAGAAAACTTTTAATTAAATATTTTCTTTCGTGAAATTAAAATTGAAAATGTAGAAATAGAATTTATATGAAATAAATCTTTTGGCTTTTAATATAAATCCTTTAAATTTATCAAATTCAACAACAACTTCAACATTCACTTTACTTATATTAAATATTTGTTTACAAATATCTCAAGCTTAATTTCATTTCAATTATTTATGCTTTAATGGAAAAATCAATTAGATGCGAATTTCAAATGAATTTTAAAAATTATAAAGTATGAAATGCGAAAATTGATGATAATAATATCATAAATAAAAATCAATTGATATGAAAATTGATATGAAGAAGCATTTGATATGTAATTTGAGAAGTACCATATTTTTTCCCTTACTTTTATCACCCAAAAAAAAAAAAACAAAAAAATCCCCAGGTGTGCTCAAATATATCATTAGACAGGTAGATTTGGTCATAATCATAATTCATTCATTTGTTTACCTAACTTAAGTGTAATTAAAAGTACTTAGAAAGGGGAGAAAAACATTACTTTCTACATCAATCATTACTAAGAGGTCAACAAATTCATAAATAAAATAAAAACTTTTAGGGAAAATTTTTTAACCATCACATAAATAATTGTAATTTTTCAAATGTCACATAAGTAAGTTAAGTTTGTAACTTTTCAAATACCATACAAACAGATTTATTTATTTATTTATACTCAAAATAAATTAGAAATTAATAAAATAATAATTAATTTATCAATTTGCAGGAAGTCAAGTTTATTAATCGTAAATTATATTAAATTAAAATTACAGTAAAAAAAAGTTTAATAAATTGTATAATATTAACTTAATTAATTAGGAAAAATTATATCAAAAAATTTTTTAAGAAAAAGTTGATAAATTAAAATGAAAAATTCGCCAAAGATAAAAACTTCATTTATATCAAATTCATTTCAAATTAAAATTTAAAATAATTTTTTTAATTATAATTTGATTGTTCATTTGTTAAAAAAATAATTGTTAATCAATGATAAGAATCATTTTTTTTTCAAAATAACAATCATTTGAATTGTAATGAATGTAAATTTGAAATTATATTTGAATTGAATTGAAATTATAAAAAAAATTTCTAAAGCTTACATCTGATTTGTGCTATTCCAATAGATATCCGGTAATCGTCGAGCATCAACAACAACAACAGCACGATGACCATTGAATATGTCCACTATCAAAGTAATAAGAAGATTTATTAGCATGACGATAAGTCGTCATTTGAAAGCATTCGATTGAAAAAAAAAAGGTTAGTTCCTTTCTTTTATTGTTATTGTTGTTGTTATTATTGTTGCTACTACTACTACTACTGTTGTTGTTGTTGTTGTTGTTGTTGTTTATTGTCGTTCCTCCTCTTTACAATGAACGATTTATTAAGAAATAGAAATGATTGCTTGCTTATCGTTCACTTTTTCGCTAAATCATCAAACGGATAGTTCGAAATCTGAAATTAATCTTTATCTTATCAAATCTACGAAATGATATCGGAAATACAGCAAGGAAAAGCGATACAATCAATATCAATTCTTATTTTGATAGCTAATTTGAAGCATTTCAAAATATTAATTTTCAATTTTTCTTTTTTTGTTTCAAAAATCTTTCATAAAAAATTGAAATTAAAAAAAAACTTTTAATTCAAAAATTTTTATTGAAATATTAAATATATTCTAATACAAATCGATATTTTTGATCAGAATTAATTTTTAAATTACAAAATTAATTAATTACAAGAACACATACATTTATCGATTGCTTAATTTGGAATTGAAGCAAAAGTGCAAAAATAATCAAATATGAAAGTTAAAAGAGGATAAAATAAGTGATTCGAATTTGTGAGTGACGGATTACGGATTGTACCGAGGATTTATCCGGATTGTATCCGGATTATACTTATCCATCATTATTATTCATAGATTTGTCAAAATGTAATTAAAATAGATCTTTAACCTTAGCAATTATAAAACCTATGATTTTTAGCAAATCATATGGAAATCGTAAAATTTCATCATGCAAAGTTTATAAATTAAAAATAAAAATTAAATTTCATATCAAAGTTTCCATTCAAGATAGATTTTACAATTAATATGCTTTTCTTTTTGATACTTCGCAATTCGAAAGTTTAAAACTTAATCTGGGACGTGTGGAATTAATTAAGTTAGAGGAAAAACCCATTGTTATGATTTGAAAAAAGGTTTAAAAGGTTAAATGTCATTTCTTCCCTTATGAATTAAACTTTTACCTGTTTGTGAAAATGGAAATAAGTAATAAAAAGTGACTACTCCTCATTTCAAGTCTGAAAAATATCTTTCTACTCATTTAAAAAATATTCTCCAATCACGTATGCTGCAAACTAATTACTTTAAATTGTACCAGTCAATTGGAAAAATCAATAAGAATTGGAGTTTTTTAAAAATAGATATTGATTTTTTCTAGAAAAAATTTCTTCCTCACATCATTTTTGAAAATTTTTTACCTAAATCTTATATAGAATATAAAATATAGGTGATAAATAAAAAATCAATTCAATTCAAAGAAATAAAATCCTTCAAGAACGATCTTTTTTTCCGATATTTTTTCATTCCTTTCCAATTTACACTATCTTTTCATTTATCAAAAATTTATTTACGTACCGTTCTCATTTACTATTCTCTTAGAAGTCACTTTTTTTAATTTATAAAATTTTATTTTATAAAATGCAAAATGCTGCTTTTCACTTTCTATTTTTAATTACTTTTAAATTTAATTAAATTTCATTATTTTTTTCCTTCATAATTTATCTATTATTTTCCATTTTAGTTATATCGGCAAAGTTAATTATTTTCTCTTTATTTTTTATGGTAACGAAAGTATAACTTTTTTGACTTATATTTATCGATTAAATTAATTATTCTTTTTATAGTTAAAGTATAACTTTTGAAATCTTTTGTTACCATTTTTTATTATCATTATGAAACAATGAAATGATTATCCGGTATAAGTTATCTAATATAATTCAGTTTCTATTAAATAGAATTTAAATCATTTGAATATTTCGATATGTTCTCAATTTAATTAACATAAAAGCTTTCCGAAAAATCATCAATTTGAATAACTGATAAGAAGAAAAATGATACACTGATAATCAGTGTTGATTAGCTGAAGTAAAACGTGAAGAGAGGAGAAGCGGACGTCATATCGGCACGGTACGGAAGTGATAGAGGAATGAATGGACCGATACGGACGACGGATACGACGGACGGACGGACGGATGGATACATTTGTGTTCCGACGGTTGCAGGCGTGGCATTTCAAATTACGTTCGCGACGCTCTACGCCACAGACACGCCCAATAAGATTACATTCCTACTTATTATAATCATTATAATGATTAGTTATTATAATGATTGATTGAAGGAAATAATTATGATTACTTTCCTAATATGGGAGGAGGGGGGAGAAATAGTTATGATAAGAAAATGCATAACAATGGAAAATAATTAGAATTAATAATAATGGTATTATAGTGATTAATAGTAATAATAGTAAGTAATGATAACAAAAATAGTTTTAGTGATAATTACTGGTAATGATGATGAATAATTGCAATAATAATGATAAGGAAATGAATAACAATAGAAAATGATGATAATTAGTACTAATGGTATTGCAACGATTAATAGTAATAATAGAAGGAATGTTAATCAAACATAATTATAATGAAAATGATTTTAATGATTATAGTAACAACGATGACAATAGCAATAACAGTAATAATTGTAAGTAAACGAATAAATAAGTAATAATAATAGTGATAATAATGGTAAGTAAGTGAATAAATAAATAATAGTAATAGTCATAATAATAATTATTGTTACTATCATTATTATTACTACGATAAATGAATATGAAAGTTTTCATTCTGAGAAATATTGTGATAAAGTTTGATAAATATTGTGATAAAGATATTAAGAAATACTTGAAAGGCATAAAAAGGAATTAAAATAAGAAGGAGTTCATGCAAAATTCCTTTACTTTTTTGTTTTAGTGATAAATGATAGAATAACGGAGAAGCGGGGAAGGCGGGGGATTTTTTCGCTTGGAAATTTCTTGCAATCAATCAAATGTTACCTTTCTTTTAATTCTTTTTGAAAAAAATAAAATAATTCTAAGGATATTAAAAAAAAAAAACAAAATTTCTTTTCAAAAATTACATTAAAATTTTTAATTTACTAATTTTTGTCTTTTTATTTTTGATAATTTTATCAGGATATTTTTTCCTTTATCTATTCGTTTCCTTTATTTTCTCTCAAAATGTGTTCGACAAATTTTCACAGATGAAAAAAAAAAAAACGAAGAAAAATGACGAATCACAAAATCGTAATCGTAACCAGTTCATGTCATTCTCGGAAAAACGTCGTTCTTTACTTTTTTTTTTCTTAATTATATAAATGATGTGAAAGTTGAATGATCCGACCGTACAACGATGATTTGTTGATTGCTAAATGAAAAAAATAAGAAATAAAATAAATAAACTTTGATTTGATAAAGATAGATATAAAGAAGTTATCACGATCAGTAAATAATTATTATAACTAATGATAATAAAATATCATAATTCGAAATCCAATTCCACTAAATTTTTTAAATATTGTTTAAATTATGAGAATGATTTAGAATTTTCACAAGTTAACTTAAAACGAAGGAAATCTTTATATTAATCGAAAAAACTAATAATGATTTATTAGTATTATGATTAATTATATAAATGATGTAAAAGTTGAATGATCCAATCACATAACGATGATTTAATCTATTAAATGCTAAATGAAAAACTACTTAAAAAAATAAATAAATAAACTTTGATTTAATAAAAATATAAAAAAAGTTATCACGATCAGTAAATAATTATTATATTTAATCCGGATGAAAACTTATGATGATAATATGCAAGAATAATATGAAATGAATTAATTTTTTAAATTATAAAAAAATTTTTCACCAAAAATTCTTCTAATTTGAAAATTTACTTCAATAAAAATTTTTAACTAAATTATCCTAATTAATTACAGGCAAAAGGTTATCTAATCAATTCTAATCAACAGGTTATTTGAACTATAATTTAATTATATCGATTTTATTAAACTTAACAATGCCAACTGATTATGCAAGAAATATAACTCCGAAGGATTTCGATTGTTAAATTTCGCTAATGATATCTTAATTTCACAGATAATTGCTAACAAAATTTTCCATCTAAATTCATCTTTAACAATCAGAATTAATTTTATTATCAAAATTAACATTAAATAATCATTATAATAAATCATTATTAGTTTTTTTTCGATTAATATAATGATTTCCTTCGTTTTAAGTTAACTTGTAAAAATTCTAAATCATTCTCATAATTTAAAGAATATTTAAAAGATTTAGTGGAATTCGATTTGGAATTATTATCAAAATCAATGAATGGTGTCGGTAGTGATAATAGTTGTCGGTGGTAAGGCGGCAATTGATAGCGGTTGATAACGACTGATATGTGTAAGATAAGATTGATCGAGGAAGTATTGTCTCGTTCGTATTGTAGCAAAAAAAAAACCTGTTCCTTTCATCTTTTTCATAAAAACTCTTTTCTCTCGAGATTTAATATTCAAATACTTTCTTCTTAATATAAGAAACAGAGAGAGAGAGAGAGAGAGAAGAGAGGGAAAAATATTTTTCATACAAAAAATGTATTCAAAATTGATAAAATGAAAAATTCAAAAATTCGAATTCAAATTTTAGCATATTTACCAAAAAAACTTTTCATAAATTTTCGAAATTAAAATTAAAATTTTTAAAAATTTTACTCATTTGATTTATATTCTTGCAAATTTCCTTTATCTTTTAGTGATAATAGCTAAAGAAGAATTCATCAATGATCCAAGAATAAGAAACATCTACTCATCGATGCATGTCATTGCTGATCATTAATTAATTAATCAGGTTTAATAATTGTTTTAGCATTATTATTACTTCATTTAATTATCATAATTAAGTTAATGAATCCAAATAGTATAAAATGATAAAAATTGAAATAATTCGAAATCATGCATGTAAAATATGAAATATTATCAATTTTTGAGAGTAAAATTCAAGAATAATAAAATTAATCAGATCAAGCAGAAATACAGAAATATAAATTATATCAGAAATGAAATGAAATAGAATAAAACAATCAGAAATGAAATAGAAAATTTTGAAAAATGAATTAATTCCTAGCTGTTTTCAAACGAGATAATTGTTTCAAATTCCAGGGAGAATAGTTTTCAGGAAATAAAATGAAAATAAGAGAAGACCAAATAGAAATACTGTATTTCTTGGATTAAAGAAGCTCAAGAAGCTTTCTCAGCAGTTTTCTTCTAGCCATGAAAGTACAAGATTAAAATTGTCAGTATGTTAATAAAAAACTCTAATCTTTAAATAAATAGTTGATTATTTGCTACAAAAAAAATGCATGAAAATCTGAAAAAAAAAGAATTTTTGGAAAGAATTCAATTTATGAATGAATAATATTTAATCGAGACATATTTCCTTGCAAATAATCGGAACTGAATGAAAAATAATAGAGTAAATAATGAACAAATTTCCTTTAGATAAGTTACATCTTTCATCAATATAAGTCATACGGTAAAATCTCACTGCAGTGATATATTATACCATACTATTCATCAACCGTACATATATCGTATCATTATACCGTACCATTCAGTTATACGGTACTATCAGATTTTTCAGTATATGGTGCTACTAAATTAAATTATTCAGTTATATGCTATTATTAGATTTTTAGTTATATGGTACTATTAGATTTTTAATTATATAATATTACGATAATATATTACTTAATTATATAGTACTATTTGATTATACTACTCCGCTTTACGGTACTATCTAATTATATTTAATTGTGTGGTACTATTCAGTATACTATTCCAGTAATGTAGTACTATTTAATTATGCCATTCAATTATATGTACTATTTGATATCCTATTCCAACCATATATTACATAGACTATTCAGTTATACAGTACTATTTGGTATATTGTTCCGGTAATATACCGTATCAGTTATACTTTACTATTTGGTGCTCCGGTAATATACTGTGTTATCACTGGTTTTTTTAACAATGCATTATATACACTGTTCACTTATATAATACTCTTTGATTATATTATCCAGTTATATAATACTACTTGATAATACTATTCAGTCATCACTTAATTACAGTATTATAACATATAGCATCACTTAATTACAGTATCATACTATATAGCTCACTTAATTACAGTACATGATAAAAATTAGAAATATCATGAATTAATTTGTGCATCTTCATTTTATTTTATGTATCAATTTTCAATATGTCTTAAATCATTTCTGCAAATAATGAGAAATTCAATTTCGATTCGAGCAAAAACTAACTAATAAATCATTTCAATGTGAAGAAAAAAAAATCATTTCCAAATGTTTGCTTTTATTTCCTTTCTTCCAAAACTGAAAGAAATGCGAAAGATAGGAAATGATTCTTTAGCTATTCACTACTTTGATAGCATGAATAGAATTTTAAAAAATAGAGAATATTAGAGAAGCAAATGAAATACGAGAAAATTGTTACCTGAAATGAAAACCAGTTTAACACGTTCAGGTAATCGGATATTAGAGTAAAAGATGAAAATCATCATCATAAATCTTACCTGGAAATACCCATTTTTAAGTAAACGAAAAAAAAAAGATAATTTGATGAAAAAAAAAGCACGAAGCATTTTTTTTTGAAATGAAATCTTTTCTTCAATTTTCATATGTCCTTGTACGGTATGATATTTCAATTACGATAGGATATGAAAGTAAAGAAAAAAATCGAACCATTCGTTTTTTTTTTATTGTGAAAATTAAAAAAATGAAATCAAAATTAAATGAAAATAATTTACAAGCTATCTTCAATTACTTATTTACTCTTTTTAAGTATTATTCCAGTAAAAAAGTACAAATTTAGATTTTCTTGTATTTTTTTAATTCGGATCAAACATTGGTGTTCATAGTGTTAATCAAAAATTCAAACAAAAAAAATTATAATAAATAAAGAATTCATGATTAATTTTTATCTAATAATATTAATATAAAAAATATAAATATATATATATATATAATATAAAATATAAGTATAAAAGTAATATAAATAAAAGATAAAAATAAAATAACAAATAAATATAAAATAAATAAGTAAAAAAAAATAAAATAAAAATAATATAAAAAAATTAAAATAAAAAAATTCATTATAAACAAATAATTCATAATTAAAATTTCATAATTAATTTTTATCTGGTAAGTGATAAGAATAAAAATGAAGTCAAAATAGATGATAAATTTTCTATTCAGATAAAAAGAATAACATGTTACAATTATGAGTAATTCTAAAACATTATTAAATTACAAAAAAAAAAATCAATTTTGAAATAAATTTGAAATGGAAATTTGGAAACAGAAATAAGTCAAAAATTAAACGAAATGAATGAAATGTTTCGAAACAATTTCTTTGACCTTCCTTGACCTTTCTTGAACTTTAAAATTTCAATTCTAAGCTACAAAAATTTCAATGCTTTCATCGTCTTTTTTTCTTTTGTAATTTATTTAAAAATTAAAATAATCATTTTAAAAGAAAATAAATGATATAAAATGAAAAGAATTAATAGAGAGAGAGAGAGAGCGGGAGAGAGAGCGGGGGAGAGGATAAGAAGAATGAATAATGAAGTTTTCCTATTCTCACCTGTAATTTTCATCATTACTTCACTTGATCATATGAACTATAATTGCCCTTTGCTGCAACGATGAAAAAGATGAAAAGAAAGCGACGACGGATCGATCGATCGCTTTGTTACATTTATCAGTGATATTGAAAAGTTAAACAGATCAGATTGCAAAGGATGAGTTATTTACTGAGCAAAATTTACGACTTTCTTATAAGCGATCGATCATTGAGTCAATTGAGTGAATATCGTTTGCATGAAGATAAAATCGAAATGATAATGATAGCATCATGTGATTTTTATGTTTCATTTGTATATTTTCGTCTTGTTACGAATAATCATGATAATTTAGCAGAAATCGTAAAAGTTATCTAAAAGTATAGTAATGATCACTTTCTCTATCATAGTTTTTGATGATATTTTATCATTATCAATAAATTATAGAAAGATATTCGATATTATTTATCAATATTTGATAATACATGCAAAGATTTGACTTATTCGTTTATCAGTATTAACAATACTTATCAATACTGAATAATACGTGCAAAGATTTGAATTATTCGTTTATCAGTATTAACAATACTTATCAATACTGAATAATACGTGCAAAGATTTGAATTATTCGTTTATCAGTATTGTTACGGTAAAGAAAGATTTAACAAGTGAATTATGAAAGAATTTTAAGAGCTATTTATGATAGAGTAAAACATTGATAATTAATTCAACCTCAAGAAAATGAAATGAAAATCTCCGGGAACTTTAATTGCTTTTTAAAACCGTAACTGAAAGCCGTAAAACCGTTTTTTACTGTATTGATTTTAATTATTCGCAACTTTTTCTTATTCTTTAATATGTAAACTAATATATCTTTAATGCTAATCCAATAGCTTATAGCGAAATATTTTATTTTTCTCTTAAAATGCTATTCTATAGCTCGAGAAAAATTACATTTTAATTAGGTATGAAATAGAAAATTAGAATTTAATAGAATCATTTTAAATAATGATTTTATAAATATTTGATTTCAACATAAACTCTAATAGCTTAAATATCCTACATATAACAATGATACAGTACAATCCTTTATTCAACAAAAGTTTAATTTATTTTAGAAATTTAAAATTTTCTCAGGGAGGCAATTTTTACGCACTAATTGTGCTTTTACATTTCAAACACAATAGTTGAAAAGATCGCCGGAAGATCTTTCTTTTTTTTCTCTCTCGAAAAATTTCCCGTCGTTTTTGTGTGATTGAAAAGTTGCTCGAATGATTCATCAACAAATATTAGAAAATACTTCATTCATTTATTCAAACTTAAATATCATAAATAATTATCATAATATTTACTTATCACAAGAATAAGTATTCAGTAATAATTTGTTCATTTATTTAAATTTAAGGATCATAAACAAACTTTAAATCAGAGAATTTAAAAATGCTTGTTAATAGAGTTAATTTAAATATCACAAATAAGCATTCAAATATATTTTGTTCATTTAATTAAATTTAAGTATCTAAATAAATAAAATTCAAGAAGTACTTCGTTTATCCATTCAAATTTAAATATCATAAATAAACTTTAATTAAACAAATTCAAAAATGTTTATTCATCCAGTTACTTAAAGTACCATAATATATCATTAATAAACGGTCAGAAATACCTTATTCGTCTAATCAAACAGTAAGAAACGGTTTCAATGATTTAAGTGAATTTAGTGAATTAAAACATTATCGCCTCCTTTAGCAATTTGCAAAAGTAAATAATTATCATCATGAATAATTATCATAATAATTTGTATTATGATAATTATTTAAAAATTATTTAATTTTTTTTCTCAAATAATTTTTCTGAAACGCTAAAAAAATTTTTTCAAACTTTCAAAAACTTGTTAAAAAACGAAAAGTTGTAAATATTGATTGGAAGTTAAATTAGTCGTATCACTTTGAAATTTCAATTTTTGTAAAATACTTGTTTGTTTTTGATAAAATATTTTAATAATTATTGATAATTTTGATAGATAAAATAAACTTACAAAGTTTTGTGGTAATAAATTTCTTAAAAATTAAACAATTCAATTTTATTACACAGTAATACAAATGTTTTTTTATATCGCCAAGTTGATAATTACTAAGTTAATTTTAAAATTTAAATCTGACTGTTCAAAAAAAAAACCATAAAGCAGTGGAATGCGGAGAAAAGACTTTTCCGCTGCTTTTTCTTTTCATTATGAATCACAGGTAATTAGTGGTGCTTGTAATTATTCATTGTTTTAAAAGATATACGAGTAATATCAAGCTAACAATCCGAATTCTTTTGATGATAATAAATTTTGCGGAGAAATTTTTTACATCACCAATAAATTTTAAAGTTTCAACTTTTAAGTTTCTCCGACTTATTTTCTCTGTACTCTTATAGTTCTTATGTTAAATTATAGCATTTTTAAAATTTTTAAAGTAATTTTAAAGAACAAAATAAGCAAAAGTTTTTTAAAAAAAATGAAAAATCGAGCTAATTAAGCTATCTCTTAAGTTATTAATTAATTAATTAAGCTATTATAAGTTTCATTAGCTTGAATTTCCTCTTTTTTTCAGAAACCTTGGCTTATTTTGTTCTTAAAATACCATAAAAAGTAAGAGACCAAAGATCAAAAACATGAGAAACCTGAAAAGTTAAATCAGAAAATTTTATGACTGTTAGAAATCATTAAAATGAAAGTAATCACTTTTTGTTTTCATATTACTTTTAATTATCAAAAGAATAATTCTACGCAAATCTCATAATTTCATCATAAAACAAAAGTGGAAAACAAAAAAAATGTTTTTTAAAAAAAGTTTGCCAAATAACTTTTTATCACTGGAAAATCTATCACGGAAAAGTGACGCTGGAAGCTGTTGGGAAGCGTAGAGAAGCGCAAATATCGCGTGTCTCATGCTAACATATAATTTTTAAACATTTTAATGGTAGGAATGAATTTCTTAGATATTCCCACATTTCTTAGATAAATAAAAAGGAAATTGTTTTAGCTGAATATCGTGTTTCTACTTTTAAAATAAGTTGCTCGAATTTTTCTATTGAAATTTCAAATTTAAATTATTAATAAATTGATATATTGAATAAATGAGTTTTAAATTTTCAAAATGTAGAGTTTTTTTTTTCGTAGTAAAGTAATTGAGGGATGAAATTTTTTTAATTTTAGAAAATCGATATTAATAAGAGTGATCAAACGTAAAACGCATTTTATCTAGCATTTGAGAAAAATTTTAAGATTTTATTAGCTATAAATGATAGCTTAAAGTAATCGTCAAGGTAAGTAAATATCTAAGCAATCGTCAAGGTAAGTACGTATCTAAGATGAATGCTTTCATTGAATGGTTATATAAATTTCATTCGACATTTTAAATGAATGCCTGTTTAATTAATGTGACTCATAATTAATCACTTAAGAATAAGTTATGCAGTAATTAAACTTCGAATTTTCAATATATCGTTCGCTGAATTACATAGACGAAATTTGAATTATTAATTAATATATAAGTTATGATTATTTATTAATAAATTATTAATATATGCAATGAATTAGTGTAAGAATATTTCAACAAATTATTCATGAACATTTGCCTGATAAACATTAGTAAACATGTTAGATAATAGTAAAGATAAAACATTTTGCTAAATTAATTAAATAATCAATTGCCCATATTTGAATTATTAAGAAATTCCGGATTGGAAAAATTTTCCGGATCAATATAAATATTCCAGTAGAATAGAACAGTGAAAACGAATTTTAACTTACATCATAATCATTTTAACTTATCAAGAAATTCCAGACTAGAAAAATTTTCCAGATTATCTATAAATATTTCAGATACAATATAAAATAGGAAGGTGAAAATGAATTTTTTCCTTAAAGTTACATTATAATCATTATAATGGATAATGATTATAATGATTTTCATAGATTACAACAATGAAATATATTGAATGGAAATTTTCCAAAAAGGAAAAGAATCTTTGAAATATTACTTTCTTTTTTTTCAATTATAGATTTTCTTCTTCGTTTTTTTCTCGTCTTTCACTGAAATTTCAATTTATTCCTTAAAATTTAATTTAAAACTTTCACTTCGACAAGAAAGAATTTTATCTGAAATTGTTTCGGAGAGCAACTAATTAATTAGCAATGAATTAATATCACAGAAGTTTCATCCTAAAATTAATTTGCAAAATGTTTTTCTTTTTACTTTTTTGATTTATCTTAAAATAAATCATACGTAAAGTAGAAGTGATAAGATAATTTATCACGAAATCATCTTAACATTACTAGCGAATTGCTTATTAAGAATAAATTATCATACTTTTACTAACTTATATAGAAAAAAAAGCGAAATGAAACGATGATTAGTGTTTATGTGAAAAAAAAAAATTTCACAAATATTTCACGCAGGTTTCTGCTTCATTTCATGCAATTATCAATCATTGATTAAGAATAAACTTATATTTATCATACGATGAAGTAGAATGGCTTCAATTTCAAATTTCATTTTATTTCAGTTTGAAATTCATTCCTAGCTATATTGCTTATTAAGAATAATTTATCCTATTTACTGACTTTCATCTTTATAAATCCTTCGTTGTATGGAAATCTAATATTGATCAATGGATAAGTTTTCTCGTCAACAAATCCTAAGCTAATAATTATAGCTATCTCACTATCATTCATATACTTGTACAAAATGTTGACATGTAAGTACTATGCATACTTTATATTACCTTAATGGATAAATTGATAGCATGAATTGAATTGAATGAAATTGAGTAAAGTATGAATTGGATTGCATTTAAAGAGCATTAAATCTCCATCTATACTTTTTTACGATAACTTAACAGAAAAAGAAAAGTTAATACTTTTACTTTGTAACTTATAATTAGAGTTTATCAAATAGGATTTATCATTTATTGATATCTTTTGTCATTACAAATAAATAAACATTCAATTTAATATCAAACCTTTCTTCTCAACTTACTTTAACTTTAACTCACTTTTTCAATCTACTAGCAATCAATTCGTAACTTTCGTCACAAAAATGAATGTCAACATAAAATTTCTCAAAAATGAAAATCTTTTTTCTTTGGAATATTCCTATCTACGAATTTATTTCATTACGGAGAATTGAAAAATGATAAATTATATTTAAAAAAATCCTTAATGCATGTTTATATACGTATGTATGTATGTATGTGTCTGTGAATTCTAAATAAATGCATATGTATGTGTGTCTGTGAACTCTAATAAATGCATTTGTGTCTGTATGTTTGTGTATTTGTGAACTCTAAATGAATGCATGTGTATGTGTCTGTGTGTGAATTCTCAATAAATGCATATGTATGTGTATGTGTGTCTCAATAAATGCATATGTATGTGTATGTGTGTCTCAATAAATGCATATGTGTATGTGTGTGTGTGTGTGTGTCTAGAATTTAAATAAATGCGTGTGTCTGTGAACTCTAAATAAATGCATGTGTATGTGTATCTATGAACTCTAAGCAAATGCATGCGTGTGTATGTGTATGTGTGTATGTGTATGTGTGTGTATGTGTGTGTGTGTGTGTGAACTCTAAATGTATATATGTATGTGTATGTATATCTATAAAATATACAATCATTATCATATATATACGACAAATATAATCATGAAAAAGATAGGAAGTTCGTTTAGTTAACATGCGTTATCGTTGTTGATCGATTGAACAGGCGGAATTAAATCCATTAAGAAATAGGCGGATTTAAAGCCATTGTGAAATCGACGAAATTCGATTCAAGAAATTTTTGACATACAATTATCTTTTTGTATTCTTTTTTTTCAATAAAGCACATTTAATTAATTAATTTTGCTTTAAAAAAAAATAGAAGAAAAAATGGGAGACAAAAATTAAAATTGAAATTTAAAATTTGTGCTTTTTGATTTTTGAAGAAATTTGATTTTTTCAAATAATTTACAAAAAAAAATTTAATTAAATACTTTTCAGTGAAATCTTGATAATTTTTCAAAATAAGAATTTCAAAACTAAACAGATCATATCTTTTTTTCGATAATTTGCAAAAAATTAATTAATAATTAATAATATCAGTAATACTTTTTATCATTTGCAAAAATTTCTTTATCTGATATTTTTTAATTTAAAATTTATTCGTCTTATCAATAATTAACAGTTTTCATGAAAGAATGGTTTAACACCTATTCAGGAAACGGTTTATACCGGTGATGCTTTTTATCATTTCGAATTCTTTCATCTGATAATTTTTGTTTTTTATTTAAAATTTATTCGATTTTTCAATAAATAACAGTTATGAAAGAATGGTTTAATGCTATTCAAAAAAGGAAAGAAAGAAAAACGGAAAAACGGAAAAAAAACGAATATTAAATTGAATATTAATGGCAAACAAAGAAAAGGAAAGAAAGGAAATGAAGAAATTCACTTCCTCTATTATCGTCTTCCTTTTCCCCTTTCTTTCTCGATCAAATTTATAAAAATTTCAAATCCATTCATATTTCATCAAACATTCAAACAACTCAAATATGAAAGTGAACGAAGTGAGAGAAGAGGACAAATGCGCATGAAAAATAAAGAGGAGAACAAGAGCGCATAAAAAATGAAGAAGGAAAAGCAGAAGCTTTTTTTTTTTGAATAAATAGCAATAGCTGTTAGTTGACTATCTCTACTCAATATATCGATAAGGGATGCAATTTAAATTTAATTAATTAAATTTCAAATTAGAATGAATCAATTCTTTTTTTCTTTCTTCGTTCATCCAGTAATTGTTTTTTGGAGAAATTTTAGCTTAAAATGGTAGGAGACAGTATGAGAACAAAGTTTTGAAATTATTGGAAATGAATTTTGGGAAGTATAGAATAATTGATAATTGATTATAATCAGTCATTTATTTCTATTCAATTTATATAAGAATTCTTTAAGCTCCAAAAATTTTATCATTATTGAAATTCAAAAAAAAAGTTTCATTTCGTTTTTTTTTTACATAAGTTAGTAAGTATGATAATTTATTCTTAATAAGCAATTCGCTAGTAATGTTAAGATGATTTCGTGATAAATTATCTTATCAATTCTACTTTATTCATGATTTATTTATTTTTTTAATTTTATCATTATTGAAATTTAGTTTCAAAAATTTTATCATTATTTTATAACGAAGAAGTCAAGCTTTACTTATAATTAACTTACAAATTTATAAAATTATAATTTTATCTCTTTTGATAATGCTTGATGATATTATTATCATTTATTCAATCTTATTAGGTAATGAGTTTTTCTTTTTCAAAAATTGCAAAGTTTTATAATTTAAATTAGCAAATCTATAATTGATTTAAGGATATTATTATTATTCAGTTATTTGCATAAAAATATAAATTTAAATTGAATTGTAATAAATTATCAAATTTCATATACCTGACGATTTATTTCAAATTTTCAATTCATTTATTATTAATTTCAAAAATAATTCCATCGACGAATAAAAAAATGATATGATATGATATGATAACGATGATGAAACTTTTCGTTCTTTTTTTTTTCAAATAAGCTATAGATCTATTTCATTAGAACAATTAATTAACCTGATACCCATTAATGTTTTATTTTTTAAATTTAATTCTAATATTTTTAAAATTTTTTAAATTGAATTTTCAGTCTTTCTTTTCCAACTTTTTTCCACTTCCAATTTTTCTTTTCTAACTACAAATTATCAAGTTCAAATACTTTTAAATCATACTTCTAACTTTACTACTTACACTTTTGATTGCAAAAAACAATAATTATTTTTCCAATTGCAATTAGTGAATTTAATAATTTTAAGTTATTTTTCATCTAATCCTTTACTTTCAAATTATTAAAATTTTTATTAGTTATTTTCCCAATTAATTATTAAATTTAATTATTTCAAATAACGAATTTAGATCAATGAATAAATTTAATTACCTCAAATAATAAATTTAAATAAATAAATAAATTTTCTGATTACAAATGTTAATGAAATTGTATTGAAAAATATTGAGTGATAAATTTGAGAAATTAAATTATCACATGTCATCAATAGAATGAACATATCACTTATCACTTATCACTATTTAGTATATCATGAGTGAAATGAACACATATCAATATTTAGCATATCAACAACAGAGTGATCATACTTTATCACAATTGACCTGATGCAATTTCGATAACTGTCCGTACCATTGGTTAATTCATCAACAATTGCTTCATTTCATAAATGTAAAATTTGGAACATAATTTGTTCATTTAAGAAGATGCCAATTACAAGAATTCTCTCTTCGCCAGAACTGGATGTGATGATTACGACAATATCGGAAATTCATTATCATCCAGTCAGTCCGCATCTCTCTCAGTATTTCTCCGAGGGGAAAATGAAATTTCACAAATGCACCGATGAGTAAATAGAGTTTGGGTAAGATGAAGATGAATGAAAGAAATTTATCTTTTAATTATCATTTATTCTTCTCCAAACAAAAAAAGAAAAAACAAAGACTAACTAATCGATAATTGATTACATCATCGATTAATTGATTGATTGAAATTTGACAGAAGAATTAATAAAACATAAACGGTTAATTTTTTTTATTAGCTTAAAAAACTTTCTCATGATAATATAGAGATTCATCTAAAATTTAAAGTTTATGATTAATTTACTAATTGAAAATTTATTAATTAATTTTATTAACTTAATTAATTAATTAATTAAATCCTATTAATTAAAAAGTATTTCTTATGATAATACAGTGATTCTTCTAAAATTTAAAGATTTAAAAAAATATTCAAAATTACGATTTCTGACAATTTGTTAAATGCATTGATAATGGATGATATATATATATGATAAAGCTAATGGTTATATGATTTTTTTTCTGGAAAATATTTTCATAACTATGAAAATTTGAAATTAAAAAAATTGGAATAATATCTGGAATTTTCATTGAAAAATCTCCTCAATGTTTCGAAAAAATTTTTTAACCTTAAGACAGTTGTTATTACTGTAATTACAATAACTTTTCAATCACCTTTATTACAACTATTAATTGTAATCAAAATTATCATTGCAATTTTTATAATTTTAAAAAAGAAAACAAAAATAATTTAGCTATTTAATTAACAAATTTAAAATATCTTTCAATTCATAACTGTGAAACTGGTAAGAATTAATTTCATAACTTTTTTCCTTCTACAATTACGATAATACAGAAGAAGAAAAATTACAGTAATTCTAAGCTTAAACTTTAATTAACTTCTATTTCTCAAAGTAAATCAAAAATTCTCATACATTGCTTGTTCTAACAATTTCATATAACAATAAATGATATTTCGATTATAATTTAGATATAATTTCGTAATTAACTCAAGCCTAGAAAATTAATTAGCTACTAGCTTATGGTAGTGGTATTAACCATGATTGAATGAAATGATTTTCTCATGGAAGCTTACATTCTACAAAAAAGATGAAATTTATTACTCTCTAAAAAAAGGAAAAAGTGAATAGGAATTATCCTGCTTATATCCTTAGCTTCATCATCACTTCTCCACTGTAACCTTCGATAGAGTTAAATCAAAGGGTCAACGAATAATAATAATATATATTAAATCCGATTATTCAGACGAGATGATTAAAAATGGATATCTACTGAAGAGGATATACTTGACCTTCACAATGTATCTGTAACCTATTACAATATTGCAAGGTTAATCAAATTCTTTTGAAAAAAAAGGAAGGAAAAAAAATCTTAAAAATGAGATAAAAAGTGAGGTGAGATTGTAAATTGATTATTTGATAAATAGTCTGAAACATGAAATTACTTGATTTATAGATATTCAAATGATAATTTATACCTAAAGGTAATTCAGAATCGAGTAATAATTTAGGCTTAAATGATAATTCGGACTGTAGTGATAGTTCAGCTCTGAAGACAATTCCGACTGGAGTGATAATTCTAATTCAATGATAATTGCACGTTGAATGATAATTCTGAATCAAATGATAATTCCGACTTAAATATTAATCCCGACTCCTCGAGTGATAATTTAAACTCAAATGATAATATCAAGTCTAATGATAATTCAGAACTTTAAACTATCTTCAATTAAAATGATAATTCCGGCTCGAATGATAATTTAAACTTAAATGATAATTCAAACTGGAGTAATAATTCCAGTTTAAGCGATAATTTCAACTGTAATGATAATAAAAACACGTCTCATCTATTTTGCATACTTCCGATAAGTTTTAATTGATTGCTGCAATTTCACAACGAATCAAATCTGATTTCAAACCTGATCCAGATTCACTAAAACCTTTTTTTTTTAATTGTCCATTTCATGAAATCGCACAATTGGAATTTAACATTTGAAAATGGAACATACATCGACAATTCTAATAATTCGAATGGAAGTTGATAACATTTATCAAATATAATTTTTGTTGTGGACATTTAAAAATATTAAAATAAACATTTCGAATTATTTTAATTTATTCGAATTATAATAAATATTAATTCTTTAGTTTACAAATTTAAAAAAAGAAGACTAATTTTTTAAAAAATTGAGAAATTTTCGATGATACTTAAAATGGTAGATTGATGGATAAATTGATTATTTGATAAATAGATCAAATAGTACAATTCGATCTGAAATTACTTATTGATCGAAAAATTAAGATTGATTAAGAAATTGATAAATTATTGATGATTGTTCAAAATTTTGAAATCGAAATTATTAATCAAACTGATAAAAGCTAAGCTAAAGTTTAAAGATAGGGAGATAAAGCTATAAAGAGAAAGTTTAGTTTAATTCAATTTTTTTATTTGAAATAATATTGTTAAAATTGTTATAAATTGTAGAAAATTAAAATAGTACTGATGAAATTGTTGTAAATTGTAAGAAATTAAAGATTGAAGTAAACAGAAATTGTTAAATGAAATCTCAATTTCGATCTAAAATAGATCGTTAACGAAGTGCTAGTCATTTGATCAAAGCTAATAATTATTTTTGCTAATTTGAACGAGATGCTTCATTTCATCCTCCCAAGAGTATTTTGTACGTGATTTTATCACTAAGTTAACTTTTATACTAAGTTAATCCAATTCATATCAACCACTTACATCGATCATTTTACTTACTTTGCTAGAATATATTTAATAATACTAAAATTATTACAGCAAAAATCAGTTGCAATATCATAATTATTTTTGACATACCTCTTCACGATTTATTCTTTTAGTAAAAAAATAATAAACATTAAATTTATAATAAATTTAAAAGTAATTTTAATAAAGAATTCATAAAGTAAAAAAATATTACAAAAATAAAAAGTAACATCTTATATATTATAAGTAGTATTATAAGGAAGTAATAATTATATAAGTAATAATTTTTTCAATTCCTTTTTTATTCAAAGAAAATATAATAATTAAAAAATAATGGTAAACAAAAAAAAACAATATTTTATAATAAAAATAATAACAAATTCCTTAAGTTCTTACTTTTTATTTTAACAAAAAACAAATATTATATTACAAAAATAATAATGAAAACTGTTTCAACTCTTTTCCCTACTTCAATCGATAATTTATTATTAGAAATAAATGCGAAAAAAAGAATTTCCTATTTAAAATTATTAAAATAATTTATTTTTATTATAATATTTTCAAGATAATTTATTAAAATAATTTTTATTATAGTATTTTCAAAATAATCAAGTTATTAAAATAATTAATTTTTATTGTAATCTTTTCAAAATAATTGAGATAATCAACTTTTATCATAATATTTTCAAAATAATTTAAATTATCAAAATAGTTTTTACTATAGTATTTTCAAGAATTCATTGCTAATTATTATTATTCATTATCAAATGATAAGAATTTAGCGATAGATATAGTGATAGACATACTTACTGATGATAGAGATATATCAAAAAAAGAAGAGATGATTTTTATAATTGTGTAAAATTTCATCGTCTTTCATGAATAAGCTAAATTATCATTTATTAAACGAACTAAGCATATTAGCTTTAGCATTTCACTGAATACTTGAATTATTAATGAAGCACTACAATTATTATCTATTATTATTAAGACTCTGAGTATAAGTATTAATATTATTCTATAATTAAAATTAATTGATATGTTAGATTCAAGTGATATATGAAAATCTAATTTAGACTAAATTAAATGTTAGTAAAATTTTATAATTTCACAGAAATTAACTTCCAAACGATCAAATCCAAAAGTAATTACTTCACCAATCATTAGAATAAGTAATTATTCATGTTAAAAAAAATACTGCCAATCTTTTAATAACAAAAATTACTCTATCAATCATCGAAATAAGTATTTATATTATTATCAATCATTGGGATGAGTAATTATTTATGCCAAAAAATATTATCAATCATTTGGAGTAAGTAATATTTATCCGTACTAAACTCCTATTGTTTTATTGTTTATTTCATCGCAAAAAAATTATTTTCATAATTTATGCGAAGCTTCATTTTCTTAATAAAAAACAACGAGAGAGAGGGAGAAAGAGAGAGAGAGAGGAAGAGAAGAAAGAAAATTTTGAAAAATTATCATAAAAATTAAAAAATTTTTTTCTTTTACGAATTATCACTATCAGTATTATTATTGATAAAAAAAGATTTCAAAAAAATACTGAATACAAATTATCACTATCAAATACTGAAATTATCATTACTAACATCACTATTGATAAAAAAGAGTTCAAAAAATACAAAATGGAAATTATCATTATCAATATTACTACTGATAAAAAGGTTTCGAAAAAATATCGAATTATCATAAATATTTGAAAATTCTACATTTTTACAACTATTTATCAATTTCGAATATTTCAATTTTCGTATATTCTCAAATATTCATGATTACTTTTTTAAATCGATCAATAAAATATCAAAAAGTTTAAAAAGTGGGGTGATAAATTTAACAGATGATATTGGGATTATCAGAAACGAAATCTATGTAGATGATTGTTAAAGTGATATTTTCTCATGCAATAATAAATCAGAGAAAGGTAAAGAGAGAGAGAGAGAAAGAGAAAGAGAAAGAAAGACAAAGAGAGAGAGAAATAAACATCATTGAAAATTGGGACATTATTGAAAGAGAAAGACAGAAGGGGAGAGGGAAAGATAGGGAGAAAGAGAGAGAGAGAATTTTGAGAAATTATCATAAAGAAATTTGGGACTAGGTGATATTTTCTCATGGAATAAAATGATCAAAACATAGTAAATCAAAGAAAGGTAAAGAGAGAGAGAGAGAGAGAGAGAGATAGAAAGAGGAAAAGAAAATTTTGAAAAATTATGATAGACAATTGGGACATCGGAGAATTTCACGTTCCTTATCATTCAATCCTTCATTTTATCATTTTATCATTAAATCATAAAAATTTCGGACAAATTAAGTGAATTACTTCTTGAAGGTTATTTTCAAAGTTTTAATGGAAATTTTATAGACATAAATGAGAGAATTGTCAAATAAAAATTGAGCGGAAAAGATTTTTCAGTGCGCGAAAATTTTTCAGTTCATTGAATTTTACTGAGTATTCCTTTTAATATTTTAAAAGTTTTTTTTTTCTTTTTCTGCTTGATCAATAAATCATTTCGTTTCATTGATTGATTGATTTTTTAGTAAAATGAAATTTCCGCTATTTTTGGAAAACTTTTTTGGTGAAAAATTTAGAATAAGAAAAAAGAAATACTTATATTTATCATTTTAACTTGAAATTTCGAAATTCTAATATATCATTATTTTTTTATTAATAGTTTTTGTTGTTTTATTTTATATTTTGTTTTTATTATTTACCTATTATTAGCTATTTTAATTTTTACATATAATAAAATTATTAAATATAATAAAAAATATTAAATATAATGAAAATAATAACAAAAAATAAAATTATTTACCTATTATTAGGTATTTTAAATTTGTTTTTTATCATTTATATGATAAGTTCTACTTTTAATTTACATGAAAAATAGAAATCATAATATAGTGGAAGTAAATATAGGAATAGTTAATGGAATATCTTAATGAAATTTTCGAATAGGTCAACTGATATCATTTGGAAGTTAACAATTTCAAGAAAATTCGATAAATCAATTTGCTAAGCTAACAGAATAATTCAATTAATATCATTTATCGGTTAATCAAATACTATCATTTATTCCAATAAATGATAGGTAAACAATAAATTAATAGCTAATAAGTAAGCAATAAGTAAAAAAGATAAATTCTCACTGTAGATGGTCGAAATTTAGAATAAAACTTAAATATGAAATTAAAATTTCTTATGAAGAACAATAGTAATAACAACATAATACAATAATAAAAACTACAAATTATATCTATAATATTCTATGATTCTATCCTATACTTTCAAATTTGGAAGTTTATAATTTAAGTCAATTTGTTGATCTAAACTATCAATCATTATCATACAACTATCATGCGCAATATTACCTTTTTCTAATCAATCATGCAAATTTGGTTGATTCCATTATTTACTGTAATAACAGTAATAACTAATTAATTACTGTAATGATTGATTTAAATACTGATGTATATTTGAATTTTTTTTTTAATAAAATTTATCGGACATTTCTCTGAAAACAAATATTAATTGATAAATAAATTACTAGGATTTAAAAAAAAGATTTCTACTCTAAGCAAAATTTAAGCTAATATATTAGAGCTTGAGATGATTAGAAAAGTGTAATTATCTCTGTTATAACTATTGATTGACCTTTGCTGTAAATATTGATTTAAATAAGTTCCTTATTTGCAATCAGAATTAGTAAACGTAAAATGGAAAAAAGTGATTCAACTATTACTAAGCTAATAGACGAAAAGATCAAAGAATAAAAAAGCTTTTCTATAAACACTAATTAAACTTAAAAATTTTATAATACTAATTAGTAAAGCTAGCAAACTTATAATCATAATTGAAGCATAAATCATCCAAAAAAAAAAAAAGAAAAGAGAAAATGAAAGAATTAAGTTAATTAAGTGTATAGGTAGAAGTAAAAGAATGTATGAAAAAATCAATGAGCAAATATTTCATGAATGTAAAAAAATTTTACGGAAGCAATAAATTTTTTTTTTGAAAAGCTCTAAAATTTAAAATACAGCTTATCGTAAAGCTATCATAAAATATTTTGTGCATTTTTTTTAAGTATAATTTTTTTAGCACAAATTATTTCACATCACGCATATATATTTTGATAAATAGATATGTAAAATTTTCATTTTTTTTTCAATAAATGAATTTTTCGTCTTTTTTTGCAGTAGATGAATTTTTCATCTCATTTGTTTGAATAAATGAATTTTTCGTCTTATTTTTTTTTTTCAACAAATGAATTTCTCGTGTTATTTTTGCTCAACAAATGAATTTTCTGCTTCATTTTTTGGAATAAATGAAATTTTCACATTATTTTTCTAAATAAATGAATTTTTCGTCTTATTTTTTTGTTTTTTGGAAGGAATAATTTAATTTTCAAAACTTTTTCATCTCTTAATTATTGATTCAGTTGTTTTTTTTTTCGTGGTTGTACAAAATATATTGTAAAATTAGCTTTATTTAAAATAGCGAATTATGAATTAAAATTTTTTTCAATTCTATGATATTGATTTTCCGATGAAGCAATTCGTTATTGCAAGTGCTGATATGATGTGTACGATAATAAATTATAACGAATACGATGTAATCATGTAATCTTTCCGGAAGTATTAAACGAACAACTGCATCCCATAAATTATAATTGCAAATAGGCTAAACATTAAAATAAACCTTACTGAAGAGTATCTCGTATTGATAACTGTAATTTTACTTTAAATTATATTTGTATATAGATAAACTTCATTATTTCAATATCAGTATTTTTCAGTTATTTCAAATTTCACAATCGGTTATAATTGAATGCAAAATAAAAGTGAAAAGATTTAAATTTCAATTTTCCTTTTTTTTTGTTTAATGATTTTTTAATGATCTGTTTCATTTCGTTCTGAATAAAAATCGAATAAAATCAAAATCTGAAGAAAAAATTGATTAAAAATAAAAATGAATTAAAATTTAATGATTTTGAATTTTACTTAATGATTATTTAATGATCATTTTTGAATAAAAAAACAAAAATAAAATAGAATTAGTAAATTTCAGAGTTTTCATCATAGCATATTAATATGTTAAATATTTAACTTGCATCATTCACCATCGGTGCTTCAAATATATCATTTTATCAGTAGTATATGAAATTTAGATACTGATCATAAAACTTGCAGCATTATTATTATAAACGATCAAATAGCTCCGATATCAATTCAATTACTTATAGAGTTCTCAAATTTCGAAATCATTTTTCCATCGAAAAAAAGCATTACAAAAGTAAATTGATATTTATCATAGATTTCGTTGCATCACATAGATGTGGCTGACATAGGGACCAAATCTATTATTCTAGCAAGATTTGCTATTTAAATGACTTGGCTTCAATATAATTAATCATATAAAACATTTTATTACGGTGGCTTTTGAAACTTCATGAATACAATAATTTCTGGCGATTTCATTAACAAATGCAATTTGAAGTCTGATAATAATGATGTTGAATAATCTATCGCATCACATAATTAATCAAACATAGCTCAAATCTTTCGTCACTAATATTAACTTTCGAAAAATGTAAATCGGAAAAAAGATATCAGTAACTGATGCTTCTCCATATGTTCTTTTGAAAAAATTCCATGCGACAAGTTCAAGTCAAGAAGAAAACAATATTTCGAAAAGTGAAAAGTTTCAATAATCTTTTGCGATTAAATAACACTATTTTCCATTACCGATCATTCTTATTAGAATTTCTTATCAGACAGTATTTGAAGCAAGCCTTTGATGTTTTAACTGCTGAAAAACAAAGGAATAAATTTTATTTCCTCAATAAGAACCAACAAAAACAATGAAATAAAAACAATATAATGCTAAGGCTTCCAAAAAAAAAAGTTTGAGCTAAAAATTTTGTGACTTTCAAAAAATAAATTTCTTCCATCTTCCGATCATTTTAACAAATCTACAGTTTATTTTAAATATTACCCAGGGAGAGAAACCTCACTAGTCCCAAAACATTTGAATTTTTCAAGACCTGAATTACGAATGTCCAACTAGTTATTACCATGTAATCAGCATTCAGCATCCTCTCGAAGTAACAATATTCAATAGACACTAGCATTATGCTTCGGTATGAACAAGAAATTTTCTGGCACATTTCCTAAGAACATCTCCGATATTTTAATCCAGTCTTTGGATCGACTGCTAGCCAACAAAGTTTCCAGATCAGAACGACCATGATAAAACGGTGGCCTCTCATTCATGCGCTGTGGCAAAACCTACACCATAATTTCAAGTAATAAGAGTAACGCATTTGAATTAGTCTATCTTTAAAAATCGTGCTACCTATGCAAATCATCAATGATATAAATTGAATATGATATTGGTAATTTTAACGTGGTATATTAAAGGTGGTATACCGTTTAAAGAATGTGGTATACCTAATATATTAAGATATATTAAGAGCAATCAGTAGCTTAACAATCGAATAAGTAAGAAAATGACAGAATGCAACAAACCTCTAACAAACCGACAGGGATATAACGATGTGCAAAAGAAAGCCATTCCAGGAGAAAACGACGGGTTTTTTCTACTCCTTCATCATCGCTACCCCAATGTTCCAAACCATAATTAACAAATCTTAAGATGGAAATCATGCCAACACAATAAACTGACATTAAGTCAAAAAACGATGATTTGAAAATAAGTAAAGTAAAATTTATAACAATTAATTTCGATTAAAACTATAAATCTGAAAAAAAAAAGTTATTCGGAAAAATACAATGTTACATTCTGCGGAAATCTAAAATTACAATGCAAAAACTAAGCTATAGTTGTCGAGAATTTTCTCGAAACTAGATTTCAATTATAAATATTTATTACTAATCTTTATTTTATGAAGATTAGAATATCACGAGAAACTAAAAGTATGATTTCCTTGTGTCTCTTTTTGGCGCGCTATTTGATACAGGACATTTATGTCTGTTGTAATATTATGTCACTGTTGTAATATTTCTCCTGGATTGTCATGCGTATAATTTGCGTAGTTCTTGTCCTTACTCTTGCATAGTAAGAAGGATAGGACATTATAATCATGACTGTGTTGTTATGCCATATTCTCATACATCCATATTCCCATTGTATCCACTGATAGATCAGATCTTTTCATCTTAATAAAAACTCCTCCCCCTTAGTCGATCACCAGAGGGCCATTATTGTCATTAGCGGTGCTGTTGTTCTCCAGGTTTTCCATTGCTGGTAAACTGTTCACTCGGTATTTCAACAAGTCAATCCAACGCTCAAAAAGCGGATTCAGTTTGCCCTATTCTTGCTGTGCAACATTTGCAAGTACTCAGAACCTACTTTCGTACATAATCCAGTCGTTCAGTAGCAGGAATATCCCAATGCCTACATTCTTTAATTTCTGTGAAGATCCACGGTTTCATGAGCGCACCACGACCAATCATAATGCCATTAACCGGGTATGTTTCTAACTTCTAAACCGAATAAATTACAACTTTCAAAAAATTTCATAAACAAGTACTCTATAAAATTGCTCAAATTACTTGCTGTAATTAGAAAAATTGTTTCCTCGTTCTTCATTAGTTCCAAAATAAAACTGAGGAAGCAATTTGTAACGAAATTAAGATAATGTTTAGAAAATGCTCATTGCATTAAAATTCATTCAAAAGCTAGTGCTCTTAGAGTTTTTTTCGAAATTTTGTGTTATTTTATTACATGATTACTATCTATAACTTACAAGCATGATTCAAGGTAATAATTATGAAATAATTTATAATAAGAAAACACGCTTTCTAATAATACTTAGCTGTAGTTCAACGGAAATACGAATAAAGAAAGATAAAGGCTCTAACAACCAATCTAATCTTAAAATATAAATTTTTTACCAGTCTTCTATTATTATCGGTAATAAAATTATAAAGCTATAGAGAGTAGTTTTAAATTATAATTGCCGGGACTAACCTCATAATAATCAGTATAAGAAAGCACATCACCGCAGGCCCAAAATGGGACATTTTGACAGGCTTTACTACATTGACGTGTATAAGACCAGTCCGCTAACTTCGTATACCGTTGTGCTCTGAACCACTTGCAATCACAGCAAAGCTTTATCTTACACAAAAAAGGATTGAAAAAGAAAAACACCACCAAAAAATTACATGAATCAAGCAATAGTTTTACATTTAAATGAGATCTGTAGAATTAAATTTTCTTTAAATGAAGTGAAAATTTTATATAAACAGGTACTTGGAACGCGGATGCAGAGTGATTAGCTGTGGTGGGCAATACTCAACTACTTTTGCGATTGTTTGGTGAGCAGTGTAAATATCTTCCTGAAAAATTACAATAAGGAAACAAATAATTCTCAGCCCTGCAAAGTTCCTTTGTAAAAGTACTGATAATAAGAAGATTGACAAATGGAAAACTGCTATGAATCTTGAACTATCATCTTACAGTAACTGAAATTCGAATCTAATAAATTTTAAAATCCCTGTTAACAAACAAGGAACAGATTTTTGGAACACAAAATTTCAGATCGACTAACATTGAAGTCAGCCATAAGATCAAAAAGAAAACAATGCAAGATGCAACGATCTTGGGTGTAACTGGAAAAAGTGTTGAACAAAATAATTTCTCAATGAAAACCTCAAAAGCAAAAAATTAGTAGGCATTCGCTTGAATTAAAAGATCATATATTTCTTCATAGACAAATTTAAATGAAACAGATCAGCATTTAAAAACAAAGAATCAGCAAAAAAGCATGAGTGTCATTCGAAATCTGTGAATCACAGTTTTTCACGTCTTTTTTAAGTAAATAAGATTGAACTTTATGTTAATTAGAATAAAATTAAATGTTAGTGTCAGAAAAACAACGATGCTTACTTTAATCCCCGTCCGTAATTTCAGAGTTAATGGTACATTTCCAATTACTTTTGATACTGTTCTCATGACCTCAATAAGCTTATTAGATCTCGAAGCCAAGGTACACCCTCCACCTTTTTCATTAATTAGATCGATCGGACATCCACAGTTGATATCGACAAAGTCTACCTGAAAATTTTCTTTAAAAGACATTTAAGAAACGAAAATTTGAAGTTTACTAAACGGAACAGCAAAGAAGCAGATAAACAGATATTAAGGATCTAAAAATGAACAATTACGGGTCTACCTGCTCATTTTCAGCAATAATCTGCGCAGCACGAGACATCGAGTCTGGATAACCGCCTGCTAATTGGACACCAAAACATTTTTCGCTTGGATGGCGTTTCACCAGTGACCATTCCGAGGATGCACCATTTAAATAACCTGTACATACTCCTGAAAGTGATTTTCGCTGTTACTTTTCCAACTTTTTATATCTCCTATTTGATAAGCTCTCAAAATTATGAACTTTTAACGTACCCATTTCGCTACACGTTATTTCAGCACCAAGATCCACACAAAGCCGACGAAATGGTAAATTGCCTAGCGTCGTTAATGGTGCCAAATACAATTTCCCTGATAATTCACTCATATTCATTTTCAATTTTTCGCGTTCCATGCACCCAGCCGATTGCGATAATTCAGCAACCGCCTACAAAGAGACTAAAACTGCGTACGTACACAAATTTCACATTTTTCTTGAATCGAGGTAGTATTGTTTAAATTTGAGCGGAAAGAATCTATAACTACGGAAATCCTACTGTTTCGATCATTCACAAAAAATTGTGAAGGAAACAGAAATCTCACTCTACCTGATCACTTTTTCCGAAATCATATTTCCGTTTTCTCAATGCAATTTGAAGGGGAAGAAAATAGGCGTTTAAAGTCTGTTTGTATGAAACATCTGGAGATTTAGTAATTTGCTTTGCATCAGAAGATGTGTGTGCATTCGCAAACCTAAATTTGACAAGTCAGAAAAAAAGCTGAAAGAGATTAAAACTGAAATAGTTTAGAATCATCAGTATCATAAGTATATCTTGATATTTTGTAGTCGGTGCATGAATTTTTTGATTTTAATACTAAACATATATGCATGAATTCATATACGTGACCAATAATTTGCGCTCAACTGCAGTTTGGAGCGTACCCTCCTATTATCAATAAATAAAAAATAAAATATACCTGCATGCAAAAGAAAACGGACATACACCACGCTGGTCAAAATTATAACAAACTGGGCCTATATCTGGCGGTTTTACAGCTAAGTATTCATCAACAGAATGTAACGACATGCATTTTTCGGCATATTTGCATGGTTTGTCCAAAATAGTTGATGAACACAACCTCGGACGCTGTTGACGAGCATTTGTACGTGCCTAGAATTAATGAAATTTTGTTAACGTCCATCCCAGCAATATATACGAACAACATTAACTCATATAGAAGAACATATATAAAACAAGTAAAAAAACATCTACACGTCACTCAATTACAACAGGTTTAAAAGTAAATAAACTTCTCTGGCACATCTCAAATCTGTTTGTTAAATTATATCGCAAATTCTTCAAGCCCTTTTTGAAAAGTAGCTTATTTAATGGAACAGATGCCAAAATTGAAAGAATTAGTTTATATTATATGAGTATTTATTTCCCTACATCCAATTCCATACAAAATATAAAGTAAAAGAATGCAAAAAAAAGCGTTCAAAAAAAGCTAAGAATACCGGAAAACATGAACACCGAGATACCTGTGAGCGATTTTTTGAACAACTTAAAAGAGTCATGCAAATCACAGAAGAGATCTTGCCTGATTTCAAAAAAAGAATACTGCCCAATATCACATGAAATATATAATGAAGATTTTCGTATCATGACATATTAGAATACAATGTACTTTTATACGACTTTATTAAAGAAATCGCTTAATCCAACTTCAGCTTCATTTTTTCCCTGATGATATTCGATAATTCTTGATGTTTTTTGTCATTGTCTTTGTCTTTGGTTTGTCCAAGACGATGATATAATCATATGGAAAGAATAACATTTATGATTTAAAAGTCAATGAGATACTTAAAAATCGAAGCCGAAATTCAATTCAGCTATTTTATAATGCAAGAAATTAACTCGGATTAGTATACTTCTATATAATCCAATTTTAAGCAGGGAAATATTACCTTATTATCAGTAACAAAATAAACTAAATATTAAACTAAAAAATAAGTAAAAATTCGAATTGAATCAGCAAATACTGAGATGAAAGATGCAAAGAGAAAGACCAACAAGCAGATCACTGGGATTAAGTGATTCTTGCAAGACATTGTGCTATGGCTATTCAATCACTATATAGAACATAGACCGAGATGTTTTACTGTACTTCCAAAAAGAAACCAATTCTAAATATCGAAAATTCCGAAATATCTGCCTCAATATTAATACCAGAAGCGAAAAAATTCGGGAAATATTCGCACAAAAACTAGACATATGTTTATTTACTTTTCTTTCATCGTAAGCTCAATTTCATATCGATTTCTTCGAATACTTTAGAAAAGAAAAAGAATATCGGACGTCATAAATATGTGAGGTTTTGCATCTTCTGCGCTACAGCTTAACTATTGAGTACTACTGTTGAACTGAGGAAGAGATAATAATGAGTATCCGGATGCCGCAGAACGCTCCCGTCGTATATCCCGCAACGACATGATGAAATCTTCAATAGCTTGAAACTGTAGAGAGAGAAAATCTGAGCTAGGAAAGATGGTGCCTATGCTAGAGGCAATTCTTGGTAAATTAGCATTAAAGCTAGAGTCTAAATTATTGGACTGTAAAATAAATGGTGTAGAATACTGTTTTGTGACAATTTGTTGCAACACCTGAAGGACTTCTAAGCGAAATTCAACTTTTTGTTCGGGATCCAAATTTCGTATAGTTGGAAGTAAAGCAGAAAAAAAAGCGCAGTCCTCATCATCTTCCACAGACCGGTTCTCCAGGATTATTCCCAGCTTTTTCTCTAATGCTTCCTGCTTTATCCAATCACAGTTAACCTTCGCATTATGATTCAAGAAAGGCTTTACAAGCATGCCGAAAATTAAATCATAAGTATCTTCGGAATCAGTTTTTGAAGGATTGACAGAGCTTGACTGCGCAACATATGAATTACTCAAGAATGCAAGCGATCCTGCATGAATATAGTCGCGCGTTCTTTTACCTCTTGATTTAACTATTTCACCATTTTTCCTTCGTATATCTCTCACATAACAATCGCGTATGTTCTTCCATTTACTTTGTATTTCCTTTTCTGAAATAAAACTTTCAGACAAAATTTGTGGAAATTTAAACGTTTCCAAAAACTACAAGCATTTTGAGAAAATGAACAAAATGAAGATAATGAAGCTAACCGATGCGTTGGCGCTCCGCCAGATTCTTATTTTCAAAATCATGAATAAGCATACGGCTAACAGTGGACCACCCCCGTCGCCGCTTTGACCTATCACGATAATCTTCACATGCTAAATTCCACAAACAAGGTAACTGTTCAACGGCCCAAATTATAGCTTCTGATCTGATTTCACAAACATCTCTCACAGGCCAGCTCATATTTTTCTGGAAACATCGGCGAATAACAAGTAAACTGATGACCAGATAGATGGCAAAAATGGTTTTGCTTTAAATTCCTGAGGAATCTATATACTAAATTTCACTTTTTTCACTTTCTCTTCAATGAAGGAAGAAATATGACCCTCAAACACGAAAATCAAGACATAAAAAGAAATTAAATGCATTAAACCAATAGTTCTTATTCAATACTGAATGATTACTATGTTAAGAATTTGAAAACATGAAGAACGACATTTAAGAGGGAATAATTTTCGTCTAAAAATAAAAATACTCAGAAAACTGAAAATAACGAAATTCGCTCGAATTTAGTAATAGTACAAAGTAGTACAAATTAGAACAAGTAAGCAATTACAGTTTGACTTTAGTTACATTATACAGCATCAAAACATAATTAGTTTTGATAGATCTTTGAAGATGACAGACAAAAGATGTCCCTTCTGTAAGAAATAGGATCAAAAATATTAATGCCTTACGTATAATTCTATCGTATGTCAGCATACCTGTCACCTAACACTAATTGAATGAGCTATGATTACTGAAATAGGGTTTACTTGTTAATATACCAAAATTCATTTCTTCCGGATATGATTAACTTTTAAATACTTTTTGCGTAAATATACGAAAACAATGAGCCGATAGTGTTAAAATTTTCCATGTATCATCACTACAGTTCATAATTTGAGAGATGCCTGCAGAAAAATACCTCCCTGGAGTTGTTTAAGTCCACAGTTATATGAGAACTCATACTCCAAAAATCCATATGTCGCACTGCCAAAATATTTGCTTTTCCGCATTTCAATTATTAAGTTCCACAAATTCAAAACTTCTTCTTTTAGAAATTCAAGGAAGCATCAACTTCTATAAAATTCAAAGGGAACATACCTTCGCCATTTCCTTCCCTCGTTCCCGATTAATACCACGATATTTACGCTTTGGTCTTTTTGCAACTTCTTCATTACAGTTTCCTGAAAAAGACGACATTATTCACAATATGTGAAGAAATTAATAAAATATGTAAGAAAGTTCGATATGTTTTAAGAAAATTAAGAGAATAAAAAAATCGACAAAAGGATAAGCAGAAACCACCCCTCTCCCCTCTCCCCATAAATCATGTAAATTAAAAAAAAACAAATAAAAAAACCAACCGCAGCTAATAGCTGGACTATCATGCTTATTATCGATATATTCTTTCTTAATAGGAGCGTAACCAGGAAGTTTATGTTCCGTGCTAATGATAGAAGTAGTGGTCGGAAAGGTGGTGAGGGTGCTGGTGACATTGGTAGTGGTGGTGATCGGAAACAATGAACTTTTTTCCATGACAAACAGATATGAAAAAATTATGACATGTGCATATTTTTGCCAATGGCAGCTTCATTTACTGCATCTAAATCATGTCTAAAATTTTATTAGAAAATAAACATCAAACCTCACGCAATAAACGCAAATCTAGAATGGAAAAAAGTTAAATAGATATCAAAAAGAATTAAATGACGGATTTGTTTTCTTCATTTAATTTTTTCTCCTGAAAAATCGAACAACATATCGTGATGGACACAGCAAGATATTTACAATAAATAATTGCATTAGCCAATTTTTCTCTGAATCAGTTCCTAATATGAGTAAATTATTCCTGCTCCTTTAATCAATATGCCTTAGCAACAGTAATAAGCAAATAACAGCTTCTTATATTTATTTTATAAAAAAAGATTTTGAAAATGAAATTGAATAGTATAACAGGTTAAAAATTTTTAAAGGATTTTATATTTTAATGAGCTTTATAAATTATAAGATATAACAGATTACACTAAACAATGCTAATTTGATTGCGCTTGTAATCATTCGACAAAAGCTCGATATGGACTAAGCTTTAAATATTGAAATTTATTTATGTGACTTGCATGTTTTTGCCAATGACAACTTCAAATAGATTGATGTTAAATGGTTTACACTATATTTAGCATTAAATATATATAAATAAAATGACTATCATTATAAGAACGTTGTATGGGAAGGAGAAAAATATGAAATTAATTTAAATTAAAAATGTTACTTATTAAACGCTGCTAATCTAATAATGAAAGAAAGCAAGAAGCTAAAAGTTTAAAAGAATTTTGAAATTTAGAATAATGATAGAAATGACGAAAAATTTTGGATATTTATTTCTCAAAACTACAACGATTGCTCGAAATGACCGCTTCCCGAGAAAACCGCACATAACCTCGCCAAATCACTCTCGGGCTTCCTCCAAAACTGCATTTCCCACTTCGCTGGTAATTCACGGTTTGGACGTTTTTATAGCTTCGCGATTTTTCACTAATCAAAAAAATCGGATTTTTTTACTAACCGTAGAATCGGAATTTTTCACTGATCATAAGGTAGGAATTTTTTACTGATCATGAAATAACTTCGTAACAAACTTGTATTTCCGTATTATCAGTTCTTTTCATGATAATTTAACTATTTATTGTTTCATTATTTCAAATTATATTATTTCAGATTAAATTTTTTTCTTTGAATTCATTTTCTTATTTCATAGTTTTCAATTATTTTTTAACTAATGAAATCTCGAATGAGATTTATTGAAACTAAACAGATTTGTTGCAGCATTTTTATGACTTAATAAACTGATACGCGAAAAAAAATATTATCAAGATGTCGAATTACGACGAAACATCGGAATATATCCGTGATAACGATTACCGTAAGTATCATGAATTATGATTAATTAATTAAAATTATAATTACATCTTTCTTATCAGTAGTTAGAAGAACTTATTAAAAAGCAGATAAATTGGTGAACTCATTTTTTAATTGAAATTTAATTTTCCTTTTTTTTCCATATTTTTCGCGCGAAATATTTGATTTTTTGTTTTAGAAGAATTTCAAAATATTAATGCTGCACAAATTCTGAGAGATATAACATTTGTGAGGCTAAGCCTGGAAAATATTTACATGAATGAGCGAGATGAATTTATTATGGAAGTGATTAGAAAGCGATGTTTGTTTGGGTAATATTTTTTTTTCAAAATAATTTTCATCCGTTTATTACACAAATTTATTTCATTTGTCCAACTGAGGCTTAAGCGGATTAGCTTGGAATTTGTTTCCGCAAGAATAAAAATTTATGTAGTAAGCAACTGGGTAATTCTAATCACTTTATTCAAATTACTTTTCTGTACTATTTACCGCTCATAATTCAGATTTGTTCTGGAATATCAGTTTCCATCAGTAGATGCTGCTTCTACTTCATTGAAAGCAAAACTACGCGTACATGCAAAATACTTCAATGGTAATCTTATTCATTTCCGACATAAACGTGTTATACGCATTAAAATGATTCCGGAATTGGTTAATTTATGGAAACGATCATCACTGGTGTTAGCAATTTATGCTAAATTAAACACATTGGGAAAATATTCTGTTAGTTTATTTTTTTTCGGATTAGTTTTAACTCTATACTCAGTTCAGTTAATATCAGCTGGAAGAATCTTAAATTAGAAAAAGGCATTTTCTTCTTTGTTTATTTTTTGAAGGAATAGTTTCTATCAGAATTCCATGAAGTTGAAGTTTTTGATTTTTATTCCTTGATAACTCTTGTTCCGAACTCAATCTTTCTTTGTTCTCATAATTTATTTCTATTTATGATCTAAATAGCCATAAGTAGTATGAAGCATCACCGATGTTATTGACCGTTTGATGAGAAAATTACATGTTTGTTTCTATATCTGTTTTTACTACGTTTTACGTTTCAGATCAATTTGTTCTCACAGACAAATAATTATTAAATATTTAATGTATAAATAACAGTTCAAATATCCGAATCTTCCAGATCAAAAAACTGGGAAGCTGTGAAGTGTCTTTGGAAGAACTTGTTATTCCTCCATTCATCATTTGTCGAGATTTTCTATTTGCTGGTCCCGGATTTTCAGCCTCTGCTTTAGTTCGTTTTGAAATTGAGCTTTGTTTGATTGCTTATTTAAAAGACAAATTTAATTAGTTTTAATTTCTGAAGTGCTTTCATGCTGCTGTTAGAAAATTTTAGAAAGGTATCGAAATTCAAAAGAAGTTATAATTTTCCTTCTGAGTTCCGCCTTTCGGTTTTTTTAACTAATTAAATTGTCACAAATTTAGTGCTGCAGATAAAAATCGATCTCGGATCACACATACGATTGTTAATGGAAAGATTAGAATGGATGAGAAATGGTAACTTACCACAAAATGGTTCAGCTACTCGTGCCAGGTCGAGATCTTCATCAAGAAGAGGATCAATTTACGCTTGTAAGCGACCAACATCTCCATTACCACGACGTCGTGCCTTCTCCTCATCTCCTCCACGTGCTTACAGGATTGCTGATCAAGTTGAGTTACTTCTTGATACTTATATTCTATTTTGTATTTTTTATTGTGAGAGAAGAATTTTTGAACGTTTTGAACTTACTTTCCAAAAAATATTTTAGTGTTGAGACCGTTTCCTCCACCGCTGGATCTTGACAGTGACAGTCCACGAAATACTTCGTTGTCTTCCCCTCAGCAGATCAATATTCCACGCGCAGCAATACGTGAACTTTCTGGTCCATCTTACCGAATCAAACTAACTGTTTATTCAGTTCGTCGTTTACCTCTTTCATTTAATTCCAGGTTATTTTTATCTAATTTTTTGATCTTTTGTTAAAATCAATTTTGTAAAGGAAACACATATTTTTTACCTTGCAGAGGTGATGCAGTTGCACCATCAACTTACCTAACAGTGATTGGAGAAGATGGACGAACTTTGAGCTCACCGGTACGTGCTGGTACGTTACATCCAGAATGGAACTGGACGGAGACATTCAATGTTTGTTGATTATCTTTTATAATTTATAATTTTATATAAAATTGCAGAATAAAAAATAAAGGGTGTCTTTTAATCTGTTGGATCACTCTGTAATCATAATGAATGTAGATTTTATCTTTCGGGTTGAACTGAGAGTAAATTTTCTACTTGCTTCAGGTATCAAGAAGTCGTCAGAACTTGGTAGTGAAGTTGTGGAAACGTTGTGTTGTTGGATCCGATAAAGTAATTGGTTTTATATCACTACAGTTGCCACCTACTGATACAGGAAAATCAGAATACGAAATGTCTGATTTATCGATTTCAGACCAAGCACCACCACTGATTACTGTTAGTATTTATTGGATTTTTGCTAGGATTTAAAAAAGTTTGTTAGTTTTGGTGCAATTAATACGTACTTTTTATCAATGGATCATTTGAAGGATTTATTCTTTAATCTTTAATCTAAATTCTTTCCACTGACAGCATTTTCAGCTCTCTATTTCTTGTGAAACTCTTCCACATGCAGGGTCATATAATGGCTCGTCATTGTTAATCCCATTGTCATCGTCGGCTCCACTCAGGCCACTCTCTGGAACATCTCCACGATTACAAAAAATGACAAGCGAAGAAATATTCGAAAAGTTGAGGTAATAAAATATGGAATAATTTTATCATTATTGGCGCATAAATCTGATAACTAATGGGTAGTTTTTGAAGAGAGCATGAAACTGTGAATGAACTTAGCACGTTTTCGCCTTTTAAATTTATTTTCTAAATCGATGCTTTATATTGGATTTCGATTAAATCTAATTTTCAAAGAGTTATGCAGGAAAAACATCTCCGAATTAGAGCAAATGATGGCACGACTAAAATATTCATGATTGCTGCATTTTGGATTTCCGGCTCAATACAAACTTGCCTATACATTTATATGTGCTCATAATGAAACACGCTGAGACTGATGATCTTATTAATGGAAAGTTATATTTTAATTTTCTTATAAATGTATTTTGAAATTTTATCACTACTAATCAAATCAGAACTAGCGATATAATTTCATTGAGTGATCAAATGATTAAACATACACTATGCATTAAAAAAATGCTCGTTTCGTCAATTATTCATGTATAGCCGCGCATGCGCTAATCCAATATGATTGGAACATAACAACTTCCAACACAGTTAGTTACTGAAAAGTAACCCTCTATTAATATTTGTTGCATAGTCGTAGTCATATGATCAGTTTAAAATTGCGGAGATACCTTATTCTCAGCTGATTTTTTTGCAAAATATTTTAGTACGTTTAAGTGGTGCATTCCACTTGTTGAAATTTATATTGCCTTCATTTGTAATGTAGCCAACACTTAAAAATGATTTGGATTTATAGTACCATACATCATTAGGAAATTCAGAAATAGGCAACTTCCTTGTCATATTTTCAGATGAGACACCGGGGAATTTGATAACCTCCCTAATCATAGCAGAGGAATTATTATCAGTAACTGTTTCATTTATTTTCCTCTGCAGAAATTATTTCTAAACTGTGTAGTAATTCTTGTTATAGGTATTTCTACTATTATTATAGAAAACTCCAACCGTATTTTCAAAGAATTTTATTTTCGACCTTGGTTATAATGTTCATCACTTTCTGTGCTATTCATGCAAATTACCTGTTACTGAAATGATGCAAAGTTCCTTTAATTCCTTGACTCAGAAATCATGGGTAAATCTAGATGAGAAAAATAATGCTTCTTATTCGTTTGACATTGGGTACTAGTACTAAATTTTTTATCGTTTCACAAATATCAGCATATATTGTAAAATATTCAAAAACATATCAAATATTTATTGCTTTATAAAATAGAAAGCAAACCTAATTGTTATGAACACGTAATTTCAATACAGCGCTTAGCCGTTGTATTTTGCAAAGGCAGAGCAGTTCTTTCAAAAATATAGGAGTAGCAAACTGTTTTTAGAGCTATTAAAACTTAATATTAACATCAAGACCGAATATTCATTAAGAGACACTCATGACGAGTATTGGATAGAAATGCTGTTAATATTTGTTTAAATAACTTTTTTGTACAAATTTTTGGAAACAGGAGAACAGGACTGAACGGCTAACAATATATTAGATTCCACAGATAGGTGATATCAAAAAACAAAAAAGAATTTGATCATGTCTCAGAAATGTTAACAAAAAAGATGCCTGACATCAACAACTTACCTTTGAAAATATGAAAAGCGAATCTGCTCCCGGTTGAAACCTCTTCCGGTCCTATGGTTCATTTACGTACAGTGGATACCTAAACATGCAACAATCTAGAAATATATTACTTATCAAGCACCTCAAAGCTATCATCCAAACTAGTAATGAAAGCTGCTGGATTTGCACTAATATGTCCTGTGCTACAAACTTCAATTTTTTCCACTTCTTCCTGATTCGTACTATGCTTCCTGTTCTTTGGCCCTCTTTCCCCTGGGAATTCTGCTTCCAATCGATCTTCCAATTCAAAATAAAATGCATCCAAGTTGTGAAGGTCTGTATCATCCGATGCATTTTGAGTAGAAGAAATTACACTCTCGGAGTAACTACTAGTTGACGACGAACGCTTATGTTTATTGTTTTCTACATTTTGTGCTTTTGAACTTAATCCATCATTGTGAGGCGATGGCGCCGGATCTTTCGGATGAGTCTTCGGTTTTCTTTTTAATAGCTTCTGAGACTTTGACTTCGGTTTTAGCGCGAATTCAGCTTCGCTTGAATCTGAAGTATCTAAGGTCGGGAATTTCAAGCCACGGACAAAATCACGTTCATCTTCTGAAAACAAATTTGCAGCTACTTCTGAAAGAGAAGTTAACAGTTGAAGATACAAATTAAGGACTCCCGTAGTTGCCTATTGAGTATACGACTGGGATTGATGAAGGATACACAAGGATAATTTTTCACATCTGATGATTAGAAGTATAGAATTTTATCTTCAGAAAAGACGGAAAAACTAGCTCATTCTGTTTCATTCAAAAATTTTTCGAAAAGCAGGAAAGAATAAAATAACTACCTGTCCCAGGACTATCACAGGGCGATTGACTTGGTAACAAAGGTTTGTCGGAAGTTTCTTCAATGTCAGATTCTTCTTCAGCACTGAAACCAGGTGGCAGCAAGTCCGCTAATTCAGTATCCGTATCATCTAAAACTGATTGTATCTCTCAAATCAAAAATATTCATCGTTATACTGAAATTATGAAACTTTATTATCGGTTGTTCCATATCAATGTATAGAACAGATTTTTTGTGCCAGAAAATTGCAAGAGTTTATTTTAAAAAAAAAAGTTATGATAAAGTCCAGTTTTTTAGAGCAAGAACGATAAAACAACTGAAAAGATTTTAAAAAAGGCAAACGTTAAACATACCACAAAATGGTGACCTGTCGGGAATATGATCAACGAAAACCTGGCAAACTGGACCCAAACAATAAATTAATAAGTAGTCTTCGCAAATTTTATATTTCGTATATAGGATATCAACAATTGGTTGCAGCAAAATCCGATAAAGGTGTGCTAAAACCTAAAAAAGATACCAGGAAATGTTGCAAATAATTTCTGAATAAAAGTATTCTTTAAACATAATTTTTGAAAAATGCGCGAAAATCATCGTGCAAAAATTCATAAAAAAATCCTCATCCTTAATATGTTTCAGTGAACATTCAGTCACAAATAAAAGCAATGAAAAGATACTTCTTCATCTGAAATCAAAAATAAAAGCGCATGCCTTATTCATTAATGAAATAAGCAATATAAAGAAGGGCCACAGTATACTATCGCGCACTGCTACAACCAAATTATGCAACATCCTTTTCATATATATCAAACCTTTGTCAATTTGGCGTCCAATCCATCTGAAATGCATTAAGAAACGTTTGAAAATTGCTAAACTACAAACAATGAGATCACTTACGAATAAACTTATGCTAATAAACAACAATTGATTTTCGGCAGTCGACAACCAAAATTAGGTTATGAGCAATTGAGCAAACAAAATTGCTAACATCATTCTATCAAAATAATTCTAATTTCCTTGATCAGTTAAGCAATTAGCTTAATTATAGGAATGGTAGAACTTTTATATGCTTCTTTTTCGACTCCTCTAATTCTCTTAGCTTAAGGCATTTTTCCAGCAATTTTCTATATATATTATAAATATTAGAAGTAATAATAAATAAAAAAATTTAGAGAATACATAATAAATATTCGAGAAATTTATATGTAAAGCTGAAATAAAAGATTAATAAATTAAAAATTTTCAGTCAATTCTAAACCGAAGTGAGAATCTTACTTCCTACAGATTTGAAGAAAAACTATTGTGAAGATTTGTCAATAATTTACAATAGCCAAAATTTAAGATCAAATCAAAATTTAAGAATCGAAATCACTTACATTTCAATTGGATTCAAGACGTACTGTTGGAAATAAGCATAGAAACGTCTGAAATATTTCGAAAGAAAAGCAATGAATGGATTCACCCAATAGCCACAAGAAACATACACAATACCGAAGCAGAAATAGTTGAAGAGCAATTGCAGCCGGCATAAGATATGCAGAGCAAGCCAAGATTTGAAATTTGGCCACCAATGTGCGCAGACCCAATATCGAAGAAACTGGATAACTGTTCGAAAGGCATTTCGAATTGGTCTTACAATTTTTGTTTCTATCCATTTAGCAATAGCAAAATGTAAGTTTGAAATTGATTCTTGAATGGTGATAAATACATAGTGAATATAATTCTTCGCACTAGAGATAGCGTGATAAAAAGCATCTTTTGCTCTCCTAAGCGCCATGATTAAACAATTCTTTAGTTGCTGAATCCCGCCAATTAATCCGTTTTTAAATGCCAGAAATCCAAAAAATATTGTATTCTTGAGAAATGTAAGTATGGAAACTACTCCGTTCTTTGTGCTCGTTATTACATACAATATTCCATTTCTAACTGCCACTACAAAAGACATATTAGTGTTCTTTGTACCAATAATCCAATTAACAATCAACAATAAAATCCGTAAAATGCAACCCTTAATAACAGTGCAATATCTATAAAACTCACTCCTGAATCAGTAAAATGAGCATAATATAAAGTTTACAATACTAAATAAGATTGAATGTACAATACCTAGCGCTGCAGTTTTTCCAGCAGATAACTTTGCAACCGCTCCAATAAAGATATTTCTTACTCCAGCTTTAATCCTCAGCAATTCCTTCTCAATTTTTTCCAATATTGCTGGAATCGATCAAGAATAAAATTCAAAAAATAAGCGTAGATAAACTGTTTAAATTCGTCTTCCAAAACAGGAGAAAAAAGATAAAAATAACTCGAACGCTTTTCAACTCTTCTGAAATTGTCGAAAAATTTTCATTCTAATGAAACCAAAATACTAAAGAAATATCAGCGAACAATTGAATTCAAGATATCTAACCTTTAAAAAAAAATGAAAATTACAAACCTATTAACCACTTTAACCTGACGATATAATCAAGGATTGTGTACAATGAATAAAGAGGAGAAATAATAATCATCTGAGCAACATATTTTGTAGTTATACATGTCGTATATAAGCACTCGTTGATCTTTTGTGGTACTTGGTGGTATAGCCATAACGGATTTATCACTAATAACGCAACTAAATAGCGATATCCCTTGAATTGCAATAAAACATTGGTAGAAGAAAAAAACTAAGACGACAATAAGCGATAAGAAGTATTCTCCGTTTTTGTACACTGTAGTCTCTAAAATTTTTAAAAAGTGTATGAGAACAAAAACCTGCGCTATAAGCAGTCCAACATGCTTTTTCAAATTCGGTTCGATAAAGAGATTGCGCACTGTATAAGGTCATTACGACGCTTGTTGTCTGTAAAAAAAAATTAAACATTAAAACGTCCATGAAAAAAACCTGTGCTATAAGCAGTCTAATATATTTCTTCAAATTCGTCCGAAACTGCGAGAACTGCATTACTAACCCACATTACAGCTAATGGATATAAGAAATAAAAGTTTCTGACAAGTGAAAAAAATATTGCAATTGGAAGAATTAACCTAAGATTTACCAATATCTTAGTTTTATTGCTAAAACCGTATTTCTCTCGACCTAGATTAAAATTCGCAATAAATTTAATCCACTAAAAATTAGTGAAACCAACCCTTAGCACGCTTCGCATAGGCCAGGTTAAAATGTGTAATAAAATACTTCGATCATAAGTTGAAGATAATAAAATATCCCAGCCAAAGATACCCGCAGCAAATGAGACCAGTAAACGTATTTGTGTTCCTTTATCCAGGTAAAAGGCACTCCACCTAGAAAAATAAAAATTATCATGATGGATACAGAATCGCCTGAAAATATGAAATTTAAATCATCTTCAGTAAGTTGACTTAGGTCCGATGTTTTCTATTTATATCTTTATAGAATTTCTTAATTCCTCTTAGTTATCTCCATACTATTTCTTTTTTCATTGGACAATAAAATATAATATCTAAACGTTTAACGACTGTATCGTTGCAACGCGGACAATAGCTTGATAATATTCATCATCATATCTTTAGACATCTTTATTAAAATTACCTTTTTAAAATTTACTTACCAGAAAGCACTATTGATGAACATAAAATAAGGTGCTGTAGCAGCGGAACGCCATTCGATCACTGCTGAAACAAATGATTTGATAGCGCAGCAACCATTCCGAACAATTTCCATTTTCCAACTGCATGAACATCAAAGTGCAACCGATATGATAGGCAGTTGAAGTGCTACAGCAATTTCTTCATCTTTTCCAGATCATAGTATTTCAGATGAGCTGAAATCTATAAATTTGATATTTGGAGCATAATAAATGAGATCAATTAAGAAGGCAGAAGGAAAGGTGAAAAAACTGACAAATGCAATTAAGAATTAACAAAATTTTATAAAATAAAAAATCAGTATGGAATCTTATACATATTAAAATAACTGATAAAGTTTCATTTTTATTCATTCTGAATATACAGCATAAAAAATTGAATGTGGGATAGTTGAAATTATGACAATTAAATTCGATGATAAATGATAATGTAAATAATAATGATAAAAAACGAAAGCAACTGTTTCTAGGACACAATGATAATTTTACAGATAAAGTGATAATTTTGTGCAAACTTTGTAAAGAATTATGTCTAAGATCTCTATCATAGTACAGTAGATTTATCGATTAATCAATCGATTAGTATATAGTTAAGTAAAAGTAAAGAGTAAAAAAAGTATGCAGTTAAGTAAAGATCAAGCAAACTAACTAACGAACATAACGAATCGAGAGAGAAATTCCGAGAAAGTTCAGATATAAGTTAGTCATGTGAGTGTATAATTTAGACTGCGAGCAAATAAAAATAATGTGGAAAATAAGAGAGAGTAAATGGTGATACTGTTAGAGAGTAGGTTAGCAAAGATTGAGAGAATGTTGGAAGTTAATGAGAATTAGAGAGAAAGTGCATCGGGAAGTGAAAGAAAGGAATACTGATCAGCGGAAGTCTGATAAGATATGTCGAGATATCGATTGATTAGATTTATGATAAGATTTAGTAATAGAGTGAGAAAAATACTTATGTTTACTACTCTACTGCTACTTACTAAAATACTCTATTACTACTTTATGTCCTATCGGAATTTCTAGGCATGGAAAGGTACAGATGTGAAATAACAGTAATTATTATAATAGAAACTGAAAGTCAGAGATCCGTAATCGGAAGATAAATGTTCCGGTTTAGCTCTCTCTCATCGAGAATCACCAAGTTGATGATTGTTCATGTAAAATGACTGGAATATAAAGTATTCAATGATTTACTCGATTGATAATAATCATTAATCCGAAATTTGAAAACGGTCGTTCAGAATATTTCTCTTAACGATTATTTTATCATATTAATGATCATTATCTTGTTAAATGTATAATTTGAAATCTCTTTCAATAATTAGTAATTAGCAGGAAAGTAATTAAACTAAAATTTCAGTTTATTTCTTTGAATAATATGTTAGCCAATTTTACACTAACTAATGATTGTGTTGAATTTTACGAAACATTTAGTCAGAAAGACTTTGATATACCTATAAAATATACAAGTTAAAGGTAACTAATTCAAGTATTTGAATGTTTTAGAAGTAAACTTTAAAAAAGAAAAGATAAGTGAAAATAGAGCTGTTGTAAATTATTACTATTAAAGTTTTAAGGAATGAAATAATCTTGAATACCTGTAATTCGAAATCGAATATAGAAACGTTTTATACAATTAAACGCCATAATATGTTTGTTGTACCAAACTGTCAACCAGCAATGGAACTGTACGGTTTCCTGGATGTAAAATTGTACAGAAATACAGAGAACGTGGAAAGAAGCGAAGAGCTTAAACAGCGCCTTCAATTATTGGGAATAAAAAATTCTGTAATTGAGGAAAAATTAGACCTAAGAACTTCTGCTTTTGGTACTGCTTGATTGATGAATTTCTTTTTTGAATTTAATTAATTAAATAATAGGAATTGGATAATCAATGCAGTTCTAAACTTTTTTTATCTTCGAAAAAGATTCATGATTTAATTTATTTTTATTTGACTTATTTGAAATTGAATTATTATTTGTTATTTGAATTATTTGAATTTAGTTAATTAAATAATGAGAATTTTTGGATAAGTGCAGTTTATTTAAGTTCCATCTTTATTTTTTTCGTGAAGAGATTTTTGTGATTATTTTCGATTACAAGATTTTTTCAAAATTTTAATAATTTTTAATTTGAGATCAACAAGCTTAACATTGTACAAAAATAGCAATAACAATAAGCTAATTGTTAAAATTTTAAATTGAAGAAAAAATATTTTTAGAAAAAAATAATTCAAATAACGAAATTACATTAATTGAGGATCCATTTGAGCCGAAAAATATTAAAGAGGTTTGCTGAAATTTTCCAATAAAAAAAATAATTTAAAAATGATTGAAATCGATCAGAAGATCGATTTGCTATGATTTATTTTCTGATCGATTTTTTATTCTAATTTTAGATTATCGCAATCAGGAATGACTTTATGAATATTACTATGAAATTATTTATAAATTTCACAAATTGTTTATGATCAATTTTCAGGGTTAAATGATAAAGGTCATTGAACAAAAATTTTTTTTTTCATAGAAATTTGAAAATGATAAAATGATAAGAAAGAAATGTTCGATACGATTATGGCTATGGCAGCAATACTTATCACGGCATGGTAATTGTTCGTTATGTGAACGACCGCTTAATGGATTACATGAAGTTAATAAATTTCAGATTTCCAGTATAAATTAATTTTAACTGATACTACTCAATAATATCATCTTAATTGAAGAAATCATAATTTCAATCTTATCAATTAAACAGTTCAATTTAGGTTACATCAATAAATTTTTTTTTTAATTTCTTCTAATTGGGAAAAAGAATGTTAATTACTATTTTACAGGATATCAGCAAATCATTTTTAAAGTAATTAGAAAAAATTTAATTTAAATTTTATCAATTAAATGAACAGAAGAAGGAAATGAACTAATGATCAATGAAAAAATTTTCCATCTTTAAAATAATTTTTATTTCATAAATTTCAAAAAAAAAACATTTTCAATCAATATGTAATAATTTAAAAAGAATGATACTGATATGATAACTAAGGATTTTAGAAATTTAAAAAAAAAAACAAAAAAGAAATTTCAAATTATCTAATCATCTACTACAGGTTATCAAATTTTCATTATTACAAGAAAAAATTATCACCGCAATCAATAAATATACAATCATTTAGAGACAATGATAGTGATATGCTAATTAAAAATATCAAAAATTCACAAATTTTAAAAATTAAAAAAAAACAATAAGAAAAAAGAATAATCAACTACTATAAGTTATCAAACTTTTTATTTCATTATTTGTAAGAAAAAATTTCAACATAATCAGTAATCAATACATAATCATTTAAAGACAATGATATGTTAAAATTATCATTGTGATGATTGATCAATAATGATATGATAACTGATATGATAGCTAAAAATTTCAAAAGTTCATAAATTTTGAAAAATTAAAAGAAAGAAATTTCAAAATATCCAACCAACTATTATTAGGTTGTGATAATGCTAACATGTGCGCATGTTGTCCATCCAGAATGCGCACAAGAAATGAAACAAAATGAAAACGTTTGTCAACGATGTAAAGTCAGTCAGGCGGAATTGCATGAGAGAAAACGTGATGGAAGAAATGAACGAAGGAAATATTTGTGTTTGCGATGGTGTTTGTGTTAAAACTTGTTCAGTACTCTCATCATGTTAATAATAATATTTTGTTATCAGCATCACAACTGCTACGTGTTTTTCATTTCTCATATTGAATAAAATATATCAATTTTTGATAACAAATATCATTTTCTTATCATTTTGACACTTTTATTAAACACGACTTTAAATACTAATTAAGTAACTATTAATTAAGCAGTAAGAGTACTTATGCTAAATGTACTATTATTTTGTACATTATAACTAAACGAAACTTTTTATGTGAAGCATTTATCAGTGTACTTTATCAGATGACACTCTCATATGGTAATATCAGTTGTACGATATTTAAACATTTCATCTAACATTTAAATTACCAGCAAGCATTTAAATCATCGACATTTAAATTAAATAAAAGATTTAAATATTAAATTAGGTAAAATATTTATTTGTTTTATCAGCAAAGAGCATTTATGCTAAATGTACTAATATTTTCATATAAAAACATTAGTCATTAAAGTATTTATATTTTAAATACTAAATAGAAAACTTAAATATTGATCGAAATATTTATTTGTTTTATCAGCAGACTAGTGAGAGAATTTATTAATGTACGAATATTCTCGCATAGTAATGTGAGTCATTAAAGTATTTATATTTTTTTATATTTAAGTATTTCATTTACTTGTGTTTGAAATGCTTAAATATGAATTAATATTAATTAAATAAAGTGCTTATTTGTTTTATTAACAGCCTAATGAGAGTTATCGTGCTTTGTTGCAAAGGTAAAAATGGTAAGCATGGATAGAGTAATTGCATAATGTTCTTATTTGCAATTTTCGGATACGAAGGAGGCAATACAAAAAATGGTTTAAAATAGTTCGCTTAGTGATAATTTGTGGTTGTTGAGGTAAGATTCCTTTTGTATTTTTTAATTTTAAAGGATCAGTTAAACCGGTTTTCTTTCTATTTGTTAATCAGTTGACCGATTTTTTTATTTATTGACCGATTGAACGGTTTTTTTATTTGTTGACGAGTTGAAATAATAAAAAAAGAGGATAGAATTATTTATTTATGAGGGAGAATGTATAATTTCTAGGTGGAATTGGTTATGTATGTATAAGGAATTGGTTATCAATTACAGCTGAAGTAATTGAAAATGACAGAACAAATTATTGGAAAAGTAAAAACGGTAAAAGATAAATGGACTCTTGTGCCAGCATTTTTGCAGGTATTCATTTAAATTTAGTATGATTGCATAGTTATTAATTGATGCTAGATGAAACTGTATAGTTTTTAGCAGCATGGTTTACCAAAAATTGGAATAAAATTTATAGCAAAGATGCAGTATATCTTCAAATGATATCACCACAAATATCGAAGGGATTGCATCACTTTGGAACCATTAATAAATCAAAATAAAGCTTTAATTGATTTAATTTAAACGCTAATTTGAGAATAATAAGTAAGCAGATAATAGCTTGAACTATAGGCTTCATATTCTTTGAATCTTCTCTATCAAAATAGCCAATTTTTTATATTAAAAAAATTCAGAATTTAGAGCTAAATTTGTTGATTTTGGAAGAAATCGAAGAATTTATTTGAAATTTTAAAATAAAGGAAAGTTTAAAAAACCATTTAAAAAAGAAGAAAAACTAAAGAAAATTTGCAGTTTTAAGATATATTTCTCGTATTTAAAGGTTCGTGGGCTTGTCAAGCAGCATATTGCTAGCTATGATTATTTTGTCAGTACTGAAATTAAAAAGATTTTACGAGCCAATGATAGAATCACAAGCGACGCAAATCCATCATTTTATTTGAAGTAAGTATCTTACCAAATTTGGATTTACTTGGTATTCTAAATTTTGAAAAAAAATGCATATATCTCCTCTTTATCCCGATAACCAAATTGTACACAAATAGCAGCCAGTTATTTTGTGAGCTATTTTGAAGAATTAGGAAAAGAAAGGAAAACATGGTTAAAAATAAGTTGTTTTTGAAAGATTTAAATGCAGGTATTTGGATATCCGTGTTGGAATGCCGTCAAGCGAAGAAGGTTTTAACCAAATCAACGATAAGATCAGTCCACATGAGTGTCGTCTTCGGGACATGACTTATTCGGCACCTATTTCAGTCGATATTGAATATACTCGTGGTAGTCAGCGTGTTTTGAGGAATAGCCTTGTAATCGGCAAGATGCCTGTTATGCTACGTTCTAGTAAATGTATCTTAAAAAACATGGTAATTTTATGTTTTTTCGCGGAAGTTGCAAAATTGACTTCAGAAAATTAATGAATATTAAATTTTTACTTGGCTCTTAGAGTTTAGCAGAAGAGAATTTTTGGAATTGCTTTGAAAGCATAGTCTTTTAAGAACGAAAATGAACTAGCGCGTGTTCAAGAATGTCCGTATGATCCGGGTGGTTATTTCATCATACGTGGGTCGGAAAAAGTGGTTCTCATCCAGGAACAACTTTCGAAGAATCGTATCATGATTGGAAGAAACAGCAAAAAAGAGTTACAATGTGAAGTAAGCTTAATTTTCATGTTAATTCATGTTTTAATTTCCTATATTTGCTATATTTTCTATTTTTGAAACTTTTGTAGTCTTTAATTGCAAATTCAACTTTTGAAACTCCGTTGTTTATAATTTATTTTGCTGTTTCATTTAAAATATAGATTCACGTATATTATTGCGAATATATTTAATTTTAAAATTTCAAACTTAATGAGCCACATTTTTCTACTTTACTGTTGCCGTTTTCCCTTTCCTCTTTTCCTTCCAGTTCTTTTTTTTAATTTATTTTTTTTTCACTTTTTAAGAAAATCCTTTCTGTTTAAAATATATAAAATGTACTTCCAGATACTCAGTTCTACACAGGAGCGTAAAAGTAAAACATACATTGCTAGTAGGAAGCAGCGATATTACGTTCGTCATAATCAACTTTCTGATGATGTACCGGTAGCTATCGTTTTTAAGGTAAGCATTAACAAAAATATGATCTACGGAGCAGAAAGCATTTTTGAGCAATTTATTTATAAAATTATTAAATTCTTATTACTTGCTTTCTCGACAATGGAGTGAAAGTAATTATAAGTAAGCGACATCAAAAATATGAATCTTGTTTTAATACTACAAGTTTTTTGTATTTTCGCATGCGATCAGCTTCCTATTTGGGATTTCAGGATATTTATATCCTTTATAAAACTAGTGATTACTTCAGGCAATGGGATTCGAATCAGACCATGATATCGTTTCGGCAGTTGGTCTGGAAGAAAAGTTTGTTGCTGCAATGGCACCGTCAATTGAAGAATGTGCAAGCCATCAAATTGTAACACAGGAAGGTGCGCTGCAATATATAGCTTCAAAGGTGCCTTTTTTTTAAGTATTAAAGTTTTCTTTTCGAGGGGTTAGAATATAACAGTTTAAATGTACTTTTTTCTCCATCGATGCATTTGTAGTTTTTATCATTTAGTATTTTACTTTTTAGGTTAAAATGCGTAAATTTGGCCCAGTTGTTTCTGCTACATCAACACTACCGCGTGAACATGAAGCCATCGATTTCTTATCAAATTTAATGATTGCACATGTGCCATGTCCAGAGGGAAATATGAAAATGAAAGCCATCTATTTGGGGCTAATGATTAGAAGGTATGAAAAAACGTTTGAATTTTTCGATTTTCTTTCCATGATTTTTTCGACATCATTCATAATGTTAAAATTGTTAAAATGTTAAAATGTATATGTTGATGAATTGCTTCTCGAAATTTGACTTCTTTTAAGAAATTGTCAAGTTTTTCTTATGTAGCTTACAAAAAAACATTCAATGGATTTTATAGTTCATGTGGATTTGGATTACTAAAGCGTATTTAAACATAAAGGCAACTGATATCTGTCGTTTCTTTATTATCTTTTCCAGGTTAATGCAAGCGGAAGTGGGTGACACTGAGTGTGATGATCGTGATTTTTATGGAAATAAACGCTTGGAATTGGCGGGCTCACTGCTTGCGCTGTTATTTGAGGATGTTTTCAAGAGGTCTCATTATTGCTTTTACATATATGCTTCACTCTGATTGTTGGAAGGATAATGCACTTCAAATCTAATAACTCATAAAAATATTTCAATAAGGTTAAATGATTGGCAATAATTAAAAGAAATGATTTTTTCAGGTTTAATTCTGAATTGAAAAGAATTGCTGATAATAGTTTGGGCAAAACGCTGGCTGCTCCACTTGATATTGTTAAACATATGCGTCAGGTTCATCTTCATATTATCTTTAGAAACATCTAAATATAATGCATATGATGTCATATTTCTACACAATTTTTATTTCGGATAGCATTATAAGGCATATTTTAGGACCTAATAACAAATGCACTGGTCGATGCCTTAGCAACTGGAAACTGGACAATTAAACGGTTTAAGATGGAAAGACAAGGAGTGACCCAGGTTTTACGGTTCTTTTGTTTAATACTTTTCGAAATTTTTGTATTACGAAGGAGTTAACAATTTACACATTTGTAGGTTTTGTCACGTCTTTCATACATATCTGTGTTGGGCATGATGACTCGAATCAATTCAACTTTTGAGAAAACGAGAAAAGTAAGTTCTACAGTTTCGAAAAAATGTTCAGTTCAAGCATGAAAATTTTGATAAATGGAATTTATATGCAATATCAAGGATTGCGACTCTTTTTTTGTCTTAACCTTCTCAGACGATTGAGGGATTTAAGTAATGTCCAGAACTAGATATTATTTTCATTGTGTTACCAGTTTTAGGTTTCTGGACCACGCTCCTTGCAACCTTCTCAATGGGGAATGTTATGTCCATGCGATACACCAGAAGGGGAATCTTGTGGTCTCGTCAAGAATTTGGCTCTCATTAGTCATATTACTACAGATAGCGATGAAGAAGTTTGTCATTATTCTTAACTTTTGGTAACTAAGACTTGATTTAAAAAGAGCAAACAATTCAATTTAGTTTTGTAAAAACATATATTTTCAGCCTGTAATTCGTTTGCTGTACAATTCGGGTGTCGAAGATATTAAATATCTTCATTTTTCTGCTATTCATAATCCGTAAGTTTTCTCTTAAAAAATTGAGCTTGTTCATAATGAGATTATCTTTGGTTATGATGAAAGCAACCGATGAAATGTCGAAAATTTTGATAGTTGCTGGTTTTGTAGAGCATATCATATCGTTTTTCTAAATGGCGTGATCGTTGGACTAACGATTGATCCACAACGAATAGTTTCAACGATAAGAGCTGTTCGAAGACATGGGTTACTCAATGAATTCGTTTCGGTATCCACAAATGCTGCTCAGCGATCAGTTTGTATAGCCAGTGATGGTGGGCGCCTTTGTCGACCTTACATTATTGTGAAAAATGGTGTGCCACAAGTCAAGCAGGAGCACATCGAGGTAATCAGGATTGCAAACAAAATGATTTTAGCAAAATATCAAAGAAAAAAATTGACGTACTGACATTTTGAAATAACATATTGATGTTATGAAATTAAATACATGGTTTTCTGGAAATCCAATTTAGCGACAATTCTGCTTTTTATAATATCATATCATAATATTTCAGACATTTCTTGCAGGAGCTCAAAAAAGGATATCGTATTTTCGAAGATTTCGTAGATGATGGTTTGATTGAATACTTGGATGTGAATGAAATGAATGATGCGTCAATTGCCGTTTACGAAAATCAAATTAAATTTAGTACAACACATTTAGAGGTTACTGTTTGTGTGCTTTGTAATCTTTTAGTCTTTTGCTTTACTTATCATTCCTGTTTTTCAATTAGAGGAATGCAAAAATTGGAATTTTTTCAGTGATTTCCCATTTTCAAGTTGTATGTATGTATTATTATATATTACTCCTATCCTTCATTTAGGAAATATCAAAACAAAAATTGCAAATATGAAATTGGTAAGTGAAAAAATGCGCAAAATGAATGAAAATTAAAGAAATGATTGATTGTGACTGAAATTTTATCAGTACTTTATATTTACTGATTTGAATTTTGATATTTTGCAATAGATTTTAGATAGAACCTTTCACATTGCTTGGTGTATGTGCTGGCCTGATTCCTTATCCGCATCATAATCAAAGTCCAAGAAATACATATCAATGTGCCATGGGTAAGCAGGCTATGGGTACGATTGGATACAATCAGCAGAAACGTATCGATTCACTCATGTATTTGCTAGTTTACCCACAAAAACCGCTTGTTAAAACAAAGGTTTACTTTCTTCGCTTATTTCTTTCATATAAATATTTATTCTCATGCTATGCCACACAACCTTAGTCTTTCAGACTATCGAATTTTGTAACTTTGAGAAACTACCAGCAGGACAGAATGCTATTATTGCGGTAATGTCTTACAGTGGCTACGATATCGAAGATGCACTTGTGCTGAATAAAGCTTCTCTCGACAGAGGTCAATTATCAAAAATTTTTTTAAGGAAAAACAACGTTTTTACACTTTACAGAGTTAATTTTATTGAATTGATATAAATTTTAATAATCAACTGTTCTCCATAGTAATACAAATTTATTTCTATTGTTATTTGTTATTTATTATTTGGTTTTCCTTCTAATCTCGTCACTCACCAAGATTTACTTTTTATAAGTTTAGAGGTTTTCGTAAATATTATTCCAAATTATTTTAGGCTACGGTCGTTGTCTTGTTTACAAACATGCCAAAGCAACTGCTAGGAAATATCCTAACCAAACATTTGATCGCCTTATGGGTCCAACCATTGAAGCAGCAACGCGAAAACCTATCTATAAACATGAAGTGTTGGATCAAGAGGGTATCGTTTATGTTGGTGCACGTATACATTCCAAACAGGTTTCAATTTCATTAAATTTTAATAGGCTTGAATATAAAGTCATCATTTCTGACATGATTTCTCTTAAAATTATTATAAATGAAGATTTTTGAGCCTTATATAAGTTTTAAAGGTAATGATTAATAAGCACATGCCGGTTGTTAGTATGGAAGGTGGTGCTGGAGCTCCGAACACTGACAGATCAAATATTAGTGGTCATGAAGTGGAATACAAAGATGTTTCAATTGTATATCGTAACCCTGTGCCGTCATATGCAGAACGTGTTCTATTAACATATAACGAGGATGATGCTCATCTGATCAAAGTACTCTTGCGACAAACGAGGTATAGTTCTTAATTTAAAAAAAAAAAAAAAAAAAAAAAAAAAAACAAAGTTTACTTTATTTACTTTATTCGATCTCAGTTTCACCCATTTCATGTTCCTAAATCTCTTTGGGCAGAAATTAAAATTCTACGAAATTGAAACGATTTGCAGAAGACCTGAATTGGGTGATAAATTTAGTAGCAGACATGGACAAAAAGGTGTATGTGGTTTAATAGCACAGCAGGTTTGAGTTTATTAAAAAATTTATTCAAAATCCAAAATTTCATCTTTTACAAAATTATCTGGTCTCTGAGATTGACTGATTCCAAATTCTATCATATTTATACTCAACATTTTAGATACCCTATCTAAGTTGTTTTTTTTTAATTTTCAATGCTAAAATTTTCATAAATATACTAAAAAAGCAAAAGTAAAGGAATGGCTATTTTTCGAATTTATCGTTAGATTGTAGTTTCTTTTTACTTCATTAAAGAGTAAAATCTTCAGGAAGATATGCCTTTTAATGACTTGGGTATGTGTCCAGATATAATTATGAATCCACATGGTTATCCAAGTCGTATGACTGTTGGAAAACTGATGGAATTGTTAAGCGGGAAAAATGCAGTCCTTTCTGGCAAATTTCACTACGGTACTGCCTTTGGCGGAGATCAGGTGATAGATTTATGATGTACATATTGCAAGAATGGAAATGAAAACGACAGACAGTAATTGTGTAGACATAATTCTTTTGCAGCTTTTGAGAAGTTTTTGATGATTTTATTATTAGAGAACTAATTTTGCAGCAAATTTAGCGTAAAGTTTATAGAATTTTTTGTAAGTTTATGATTGTATCGTGTAGTTTTGAATATTTCATAGAAGTCATAAAAATTAAAGGTTGATATTGTTTGCGAAGAACTGGCGGCACGAGGATTCAATTATCTTGGAAAGGATATGTTAGTATCTGGCATAACTGGGCAGCAACTTTGCGCATATATTTATTTCGGCCCTATTTATTATCAGAAGTTGAAACATATGGTTTTGGATAAAATGCATGCAAGAGCTAGAGGACCACGGTAATTTTTATTTTTGAAATAGAATCATGATTTGTTTCCATTCATTTGGGAGAATCAACGGGATTTAAAAAATCTTTATAAATACAGAAAATCCGTGAAAATTTAGCGATCAAAAAATTTTGATTTGAACTATAGAGCAGTACTCACTCGTCAACCGACCGAAGGAAGGGCACGTGATGGTGGTTTACGGCTGGGTGAAATGGAAAGGGATTGCTTGATTGCTTATGGCGCAAGCATGTTGCTTATGGAAAGGCTAATGGTCTCATCAGATGAATTCAAAGTAAGGCATATTCTGTAGATTTTTATTATGGAGGTGTATGTTTTCCAAAAATCTATAAATTTAAAAATGTATTACATTAATGTCTTCTTATTAAAGTCTGGATCTAGATCGTGAAGTCCTCCAAAACTTAAAATCTTGTTCATTCAATCTCAGAATTTGATTAACTCATAAGTTCGGCCATGACAGATTCATAATGTTTATGGGCTTCGTTTCATCCGTCAAGTGATTGCGGAAAACGCAAATTATCTCTGATTATTGTAGCAAATAGTTATATGCAGGAGAGATCTTGTTTTAAGGAAGTGATCGTGTGCTTGATTTCAATATTTTACTTTTAACGCCTGACGTTGAGTAAGTGTCAAATCTCTTTTTAGGTGGATGTTTGTTCACAGTGTGGTTTAATTGGTTACAAGGGTTGGTGTCAGATGTGCCGTTCCTCGCGAACCATGGCAACCATTAAAATCCCATACGCTTGCAAATTGCTGTTCCAGGAATTGCAGTCCATGAATATCGTGCCAAAAATCAGTTTGTCTAAATATACTGACTGAGCCGAATCAGAGTATGAAACAGTAGAATTTTTCTAAGTTCAATCCAGAAGTGAACACTTTGTTTCACAAGATTTAAATTTAGTTGCTAGGAGCTAATTTTGTTGTGAAAGTTTGCTGGTTTTTGAATGTGTGGAAGACCGAATATTTATTTGTGTGAAGTGATAAAGATCTGATGGCGTACAATCCTATTGGTGAAAACACTTTGCCGAAGTCTTGGAATACAGTGCGATGAGATATAACTCGAGTATGATAAAATATACTGGAGTACGATACGATGAGATATAACCCGAGCTATATCTGAACGACAGAGAGTTACAAACTAAAGGTGAGGTGTTTTGTGGACATGTAAAAATGGGCGTGATATAGGGCTAAAAGATTAGCATAAAGATAACTACGAAGGGAAAATGGTTTTTTAATGGAATGTTGTAGTAAGTCTTAACAAATGTATCAGGGAAAACAGATGTTCACATGAGATTTGTGATATGCTAATTTGGTTATATAAAAATGAGAAATGAAATTGATTATGAGATAAAGATGACATTAATGAATTTGAACAAGATTGCACAATTGATTACAGTAATCAGCTTATTTCGGATTTTCCGACAAATTTTAACATATGCTATAAGTTTGTTTTTATCATTGATATCGTTTTTATAAATGTATTAACTTGGAGTTGTGTTGAAGACTGTGATAATAATACAAAAACTGGAGATGCTATGTACTGTGTGATTAAGGTAGTTCTTATTGTCTTTGTAAATCTCATCAAACTATCCTATTGAGTTTAATATTTTGTTTTGCGGGTTACTGTTATAAATTACTGTTATGGATTTCTTTTTCCTGTTGAACGTTTAAATTTCCAATAAATTTAAATAAGATTTGCCAAATTCAAGAAGAGCATCAAGTTATAATCAAGTATCAATGATTTGTTGAAGGATGATAGAATTTCTAGTACGTCGATTTTATACATTCCAGACGAACAGCTTGAAATTCCGTACTGAACAACGATAACAATGATATGTTTAGTAAACAAGTAGATCTAAAATACCGAAAGCTATTGAAAGAATGAAGTTAAACATGAGACAGTATATATAACAATAACTAAAGATTAGACTGAAGCTTAGATAATGATTTTAGCGACTAAATAATACTATGAGAAATTCCTGATCGAAACAACTTTATATGTGCGGGTAAGTATTTAGGAAATTTTATTTACCTACTTCAGTGCAGTATACACTAAAAGCTCTGAAATCAGGGCAGAAATGTCTTATTCTTTGCTACAAATACCTCTCATAATATTATGATCAAAAACTAGATAAAATCACTTATTGCAATTGAAATTATTTTCCTCTGAAAAAGACTTGGATTATCTGGATGATAATTTACGATGTTAATTTACGATGTGATTAGTGATGAATGAAATTTTGCTTTTCAGTTAATAAATTTTACTTGAAGAATGATCATCGTAATTTATAATTTGGGAATATTGTGCAATCTTTGATATATGTCTTCCGTGAAATGAAATATTTACACAATTGAAATGCAAATTTCTACATTTGCAAATGATAGAGTATTTTTATTTATTGAAATTGTAAATATAACGACAAATAGAACGAAAAGAGCATGAAGATTTGATTAACTAAACGCTATCTCTAAAATACCACAACCAATTTCTCACGAACAACAAAAACGATTTTTTTTTTGAAAGAAAAAACTCTTGAAAGTATACCTCGTACATATTCCTTATTGATTACAACTTTTGTGCGATAACATAATATTCATTTTCTTCCGCTTCCAGTTAGGGCTTATCGATTGTCTAAATTAAAACTTCAATTTTTTACCTAGATCACTAAACCTTATTTCATCTTCATTTTTTATCTTCAGCTACAATAAGGACAATCAAAGTAATAAGCATAATCAATAAAGCAGAAGTCGTATATGAATTTGAAAGTTACAAATACAGATTTACTTTGACAAAAAGCAGAAAAGTCGATATTTTGTATTTATGATGTATAAATCATAATATCTAAAAAATAAGCTTCGTGATTTCAATATAAACATATTTGAACATCATACAAAAATATAATTTGAAGAATGAATCATACTGTTGGTTATATACCAAAATATTGTTCTCTTCAATACAAACAATACTAGTTCGGATTCTAAATATTTATATCTTTCTACAGTATTTAACAACATATCTTCATGATATTCTTTTTACAGCATTCTAATTAACATTATTCAAACAGTTTCTTAAGAATTTCAGAAGCCTGAGTAATATCCGTATATTTTTAAATTTCTATTGATAGAACATCCAAACAAACTCGAAATTTGTTCCCAAAACATATTTCATTCATCTCAGTTTTCTGTGTCATCTTCAATCAGATGTGTTTCATCATCATCGTTTCTCTAAAACAGGAAAACTGTACTGATTAACTGATCTATTTAATCACTTCAAACCTAATTTGTTTTTAATCTCCCAATGCTTTTTGAAATTCTATAACTTTATTTCTTTGTATCGACGATTCTTTTCATTTTCCTCGTTGTCTCTTTACTGAATCAAAGGATAAATTCTATGTTAAAAACTTCATTGCGACTAAAATTATGTGAATTATACCAAAATATTGTTCACTTCTATTGTGAACATTTTCTAAAATGTTTAGATTCACATTACTATACCTCCAAAAATCGATAAAGTTTTGGAAGATTAATAAGGATTTTTTTACAAAAATTACCAGCTACAAAAAAAACTTACTTTTAAGTATATTTTTCCCAAAGAGATTACCAAGAAAACTGTCCACAGAAGCAAGCCTCCACTCACGAGCAAAATACCAGTAATGCGTGCCTAAAAAGTATACATATCTATCAACAATAGCTTCACGACATGCAAACAAGAACATATATAAAGAGTTTTGACTATCAAATTATGTCTATCAATCCGAACAATAGTTAAACCTTTTCGTGTTTCTAACAAATCGATAAATCAAGATCACAACAACTTACCCATCGTGGAATAAGCACAATTTTTTCCAAATCATTTTTTGTGTCTTCATCTACGTTTGCTATTTCCCTCATCCATAGTACTGGTACAATCATGCTCGGCATTTTACTAAACATGATAAAATAATAGCTCTTTTATTCCTTCAACATTCAATAAATTAACTAACTCTTAATTTATATAAAAAAACCATATAGATTATTTGAAATTTCATCACTGTCATTCTGTCGCATAATCCGATTAATTTTTAGTGATTTACGCTAATACTACCGTGTTAGTAAAAAACTATCAGAAAAATCAAAATGCAATGCAATTCTTATTGATAACAAAATGATCAAAAACCTTTTTAATCATTATTTCTTGAAGGAAACTGACGACCGATCATTAACAGTTTATTTTAATTCACACTCTGTCGTTGGATACCTAGACTACAGTAAAACCTTAAAAGAAAAAAAACCAACTAAAAATTGCTCTTGATCATTCCAACATTAATTTGAAAAGCCATAAAAGCATTCACAACAACACCCGTATACTAAAATTAAAAAAAAATATTGAATGTCTAATTTTTTTGAAATCCAGCAACTAACAAGAAAATTTTTGTAATATAAAAATTTTAATTGTGATTTCCCATTAGAATTTCCGAAGACTGAAATTCAATCTTTTTAAGAGAAAGGGATTTCAAGCATTTATTCGAATCTAATGCGCAAAATTTCAGAAAATTAAACTAACTGGTTCGATATCAATATGAGATGCATCGCCACTATCTGGATGTTGATAACCAGTAAAATTTTGATAAACTTGTGGAGGTGAGTGATAAAAATGAACGCCAGATAGATAGATATGAGGAGATCCTAACCGTGTACGACCAATATCAAACATACCAGCAGGTAGGCATCCTCCTAAAAAAACAATGAGAAAATTATTCCTACGTCGATCAATTAGACAAAACGAATGCTTGGAAAGATAAAGCTCGGAGTCCATGGATTTCATTATTGAAGATTTTAGATATAGATTGTTTATCCTATCATTTAACTGTTAACTAAAATTAATCCATTATTTTTTTTAGATGAAAAATTTTAATTTACAGGAATAATACTGACGAGGTTGTATATCGCTATCGAAATATTGTGGTGTTTCGTCGCTACAAAATCCTTTATTTTCTGGCAAAAATGGATTGTAAACTGCCGATGGAATCAAATAACGATATGATGGTATCAGCCCATTGATCACTGATTTATCATAACGTAAGTAAATGGATCTGAAATTATGCATATTATATGTCTGTAATGTCTATGTACACTGTACATCTCTCTTGTTTCCAGTATCAAAATTAATTTCTGCAAAAATTGTTATTTCAAAAACGATTGTGTTCTACATCTACAAAACTATGTACATGTGTGTCACGAATTGTATACTTATTCTATCTTGTTTTCAAATATCGGAATCAATTTCTACAAATATTCAATCGTTACTTTATTACCAAATCAAACAAATAGGTTGAACATAATATTAAAATCTAAACTTATACAAACCTTACAAACAGAGATAAACTTCACTGAAACACTTGATGCTGCTAAAATACTACTGTATTCAGAAAATCAGAAAAGAAAATTTCAACCTTTTAATTTTTATTCTAATTACTAAAAATTTTTACTTCATTTTAAAATGACTGAAATAAAAAGTTGAAACTAAAAAGATTAAAAAGAGCCATGTCGAGAAACCCGAAATGTCAAAAAATCTCTCAACCTTAATTTTTAATTGCAAATATTTTTGAATCTTTACTTTGTACCGTTTTGAATCCATACTTTATACTTGCTTTTCTGCGTATCATTTATCTGTAAAATATAAACCACTGTCATGGTGCCTACATTATATTCTCATTCTCATTGTAAGAACTGTTTTTTACAGATTATCCATCTTCATATTCTCAGAGACGCTTGCACCTCAATGCTTATTCCAACAGCTAATCTCAATGGTCCCATCACACCGCCAACTCTACATCCACTTTCCATGTTCATCCCTCGTCAGTGAAACCATTCTTTCCCACAGCAACCTTCGCGTTATCTTACCATCTTTATAAATCTTATCCTTACAACATGACAAACCTCGTCCCTTGTAAACCTAAACCTATATAAACACCACGAAGGTCTCTCATTTCGACTTCTCCGCTTTGCTCTCCGGGTAGGCTTCCCAATTAGCTCAGCTCCTTCACTGTACATCTAACGAACAAATTTTGTGGACTGCAATTGTATTAATACTATAATAAATTGTATTCCTCAAAAGAAACGCTATCCATAAGTTTCATTCTGCACACCAATCATATCACCTTCCACAACAAGCCAATAAAATCTATTAAAGTAAAATCACGGGGTATCTGAGGTAAATCCATAACTAAATAACTAGAATTGAGAATAATCATAATTTTTTTCGTATTTTTTCTTTTATTTCAGTATGTATTTATTTCTATTTTCTTTAATTAAAAAAAATTAACTCATTTCTGAAGTTAAAATCACAAAAATCTATTTTCAGATTTCAAACATACTAAACAAATATTAATAAAAATGAAACCGAAGAAGAAAACTTATGAGAAAATTTTCAAGGTTAATTATATTATGAATTTTTCGATTTTCAATATCAAATTTAGATCGAATTATCGAATATCATTAAAGTTGAGTAGAAATAGTAGTTTCATGGTCTTAAATGAAAAGAAGAAAAAAAAAGCATTTTAAAATTATAAATATATTCTATAAATTTCTCAATTCCTAATGATAGCATATCCTACCATTCTCTCATCCTGTAAAAGTAAACGAAGAGAGTGCATTTTTCATTTATCCGAAAAATGCGATGCAATTCTTATTTACTTAATTTTAAAAATATTACTATCGAATATTTAGAAAAGAATATATTAAGATAATATTATCTATATGTAAAACATTAGGCTCCCGGGGGGACTTGAACCCCCATCGTTGGTTGACTCCGTTTAAACGAGCTTAGGAGACCAACGCCTTATCCATTAGGCCACGGGAGCGCTATATAAGGCCCATAAATGCTCGTTGTTGTTGTTGTGCTATGAACATCGTCGCACATCGATACACACAAACAGGCAAAGTGACCCTTACTCCGATCAAAAAGAAGAAAAAAATTAATCTCCCATTAAAAAGACAAATGCGCAAATAATTCATTTTAATTGCTCTCATCAACTCACACATATATCTTCTTTTTTCCTCTTTCCAATCAGAAATCCTTTTTCCTTCATATACAATTAATTAGTTATCTAAAAAGTTACTTTTAAAAATTAAAAGAACAAAGATCATACACTAAAAGTAATAAGGACTTAAGTAAAAAAAAATTGAAATTAATTGGAAATAAATTATGATAACTCTTCTTTTTCAATCTTTTTACACAAAACAATGATGAAAGAATGAAAAAAAAATAAATTACGCTTGAAAAAATTAGCCTAATGAAATGATTTTTCCTCTGGGACCTTTACAATAATGCTCTCTCGTTAACTTTTTTCATCATCCGTATTCGTGTAGCCTAATTCTTATCCTTCCAGCTATGCAAATTATTTTTTCGATTGCAAAATATGCAATCAATAATCAATATTTCGCAACAAAAAAAAATACGGAATGAATCTTCCTCTTATATAATTCGTCCATTTTTTTTCAAATGAATCATTATAAAATTAAGGAAGCAAATCGCGAGAAAAAAGTTTACATTAGTAGAACTTATCAATTCCAGAAAATTGTGTATCTAAAAATTTCTCTTTTGTAATATAATTTGCTTAGCTATAAAATGAAAGCTATAATTTCCATAATTTCATCCATAACTTTGCTATAATTTCCATTATTTTGACAAAGATAGATAAGATCAAAGATCAAAGAGGAGAGAAATTGCATTTCTATTTATCCGTTAACAAAATGAACAAAAAGATTGTTTCGTCAAACTTCTCTTATCAAACAATTTTGCTAGAATAAAATCATTCAATAACTCCCATACATACTAACTATACATGTGTATAGCATAAATTTAACTTTATCATATTTCTTATACGTATCATTTGAGAAGAAAAAAATACTAATAAAATATGAAATTGCATGAATTTAAAACTTCACCACATTCTTGTAATCATCAATTGATCAACAAGAAACAAAATCACATGTCAAATATGATTGTAACCTTTTTTGATCTCACATAAAAAATACTTTAATCCATTTTCTACGTACTTTTTTATATAAATCATTTCTTTCTTTTTTTTTCATTCATAATTCGTCAATTGTAGATATTAATCTATTTTAATATTATTATTATTAAAATATTACATTATTTATTCATGATGAAATTACTTTAACATTTCATTATTCTTATCTCTTTCTTTTCCTCAACTCCTTACATTAAAAAATTCCAATTTATTTTTGAAAAATTTAAAGCATTTAAATTTCTACTATTTTAGGATAAATAAAAAAAGGATAAACTTAAATGATACGTATAAAAGAAAATGTTGAAGTTCAATTTATGCAATTTCATATTAATTTTCTTTTTCTTAAATGACTGTACAAGAATATCGTAAAGTTAAATTTATATTGTATACATGCATATATGAAAGTAATTGAGAAAATGAAAATACTGCTGTCGAGTTAAAAAAACCACGAATAAATTTACAACATAAATAATTCTCACATGGTTATTCTCATATTACTGATCTTTATATATTATCTTAATACCAACCAACAAATCCCTTCTTTCCCTCTTTCCTCAAAAGACACTATGTTACTTTTAATCATCGTATACCCATTCTACGACTACGTGACATTTACTCTTTCTCTCCTCAAAAGACACGATGTTACTTTAATCATCATGTTATAGCCAATGCATATCTACGTGAAATTTCATTCATTTTTTTACTTACTATATGCCTACGTGATATTTCATCTTTTTATTTATACGACATGCCTATGTGCTATTTTCATTCATTCATTTTTATCACTTTCCTATCTTATATTTAAGTGAGGTATCACTTATTCATCTTATGCCACGTCTTCACTATTTCATCTGCATAATTCATTGATTTTATAACAATTCTTTATGCAGTAAATATCCATATTGTTGGTCTAACATTGATCAATTAGTTTCATTATTAAATCGTTAAGTAAATCTTACGCCTAACTTAAAAGAGGAATGAGCATCCCCTTCTACTCCTTCTAAGGAAATAATGTTCAACATAACTATAAATGTGTCATAATATAATAAGAGACGAAAAAGTAAATAATTAAAAAAAAACTATCAAGCAATAACTAAGTACATTACCCTTAAAAATTTCCACCAATCCCACAAAACTTAGCTTAAAAATAATGAAAGATAACCGTACAAGAAATATGCAAATTTCTTTAAAAATTGAAAATCAAACAATCGATTATTTTCTAATTTTTTTGAAATACTATTTTTGTAAAATTTCAGTCTTTATAGAGCGCTTAACATCCATAACATATGAAATATCTTCAAAATATTTTATCTCATATTCATTTAAGCTATGTAATACTATCTATCATCCAGCAATAAATTAATTTCATCTTCTAAGCAATCATCGATTACTCTTGCAATTATCTATGAATGATGAAAGGAGTTTGTTATACTAAAAAATAACATCAAAGTTATAATAGCTAATACTTTATTTGTAGATTATTAGATGTGACAGTAATAATAATTAAAAATTACATAAATAAAGAAGAAAAACCCCATTACTGATGATTTATTAATAAAGTTAGAGAAAGAAATGAAGTATTGACTGGAAAACATTCATGATTAATTTTGATTATCATTAAATAAGGAAATTATCATTATTATCATTTAAATAATAGCAGAGATCCCCTGGATGGAATATTTCCCAATTTAGACAATCTTTTCTTTTTCTCCCTTCCATTTTTGAAACTTTAACAAAAGGTAATAATTATCGCTTATTCAACTTTCACTATAGAAGAAGATTTTCCTATTTATCTATAACAACTGATGATAAAATGATCAATACAATGATCACCACCACATAAAAGTAAAATGAGTATAAAATAATTCAATTAAGAAGTGCATATAACTACGTAGTCTTTATTTTATAATTTAACTTTTACTTTATCTCCAGTCTCTGTGATTATATTCAAAGTTGATTATATTCAAACTCTTAGAAGATTTCTTATCAAATCGGCAATATTTAGATCTTTGCTGCTAAAATCTTCTACAATTATCATAAACAGAAACGAATTGTATGATATAAATGTATTAGTATAATTACAGTATTTTGTAAAATTTATATAATTGGTACTTATGTTAATAAAATTATCACAATACTTATTTAATGTTAATTTCAATTTCTTTAGCGTAAAAGTGATATGTCACCTTTGCTGCTATCTGTATATCTTCGCCTTCCTATATGAAATCCCTTAAATGATTAACATTACAATCCTCCTATTAGCTTTTTTCAAATGATTTGACGGCGACATGAGTCAACATTTTGGATTATATGTCTACATGACTTTATCATTGATTATCTTGTGTATGTCTAATAATTCCCATAGACTATACTATCTCATGTATCTTCATATTCACATTACCATGTATTTCCTTTGTATGGCTAGACGATTTCCGTTCACATACCAGCAAAAAATGCATAGATAGATAGAATCAATCAATGGTGCGTTCTACTGCTCCTACGATGATTCGTTCAGATCTCAATTACAGTCATATTATTATTCCAATAAATAAATCTCTCTCTAATCTCTAAAACTTCAATACATTTTTTTAATTATTTAAACAATTTCACTAAGAAATGAAAAGTAAATAAAAGCTATCAGATTAAAAAATGCATATTGAACAAATTGAGAAATATTAAAAACTTAAATTCATCTTCACAAATTTATGTTGATAATCATTTTATAAAAAAAACTATTTTAAATTAATTATCAAACTCAAAGAAGAAAATTTTCATCCATTAATTAAATGGAAAGAAGGAAAACGTATATATGAGAAATATGAATTTTGTTTGAAAAAAAATTTTGTTTTTAAACAAATTCATATTTTTGATATTTGCTTTTTTCATTTCTTCCTTTTCTACTCCTTAATTATTTTATTAGCAAGTGAAAAAAATTTTTTCTCTTCCACCCAAAAAACATTTAATTACATTTCTCAAAGCATTTGGCAGCAAAAGTATCATAAATCAAACTGTAATTATAATCTTAGCCTATTTAACATAATCCTTAGTGAGACTTTATTAATTCTTACCTATCCATTAGAAATAACATATTAAAGGTGAATAGTAACTGTGAAAATATATAAAATAATTTCTATCTAATTAATTAAAAAAAATTAGTTTGAAAGAAATTTTTCAAAGAATTTAATTGATTCCTATTTGCACTTATATTTTTATTAATTCTTATCTATCCATTAGAAAATGGCATATCAAACGTGAATAAATACTTAACAAATTATATAAAATCATTTTCTGCTTTATTAACAAAAAAGGAAAAAAAAAGAAATGTTTGAAAAATTCATTTCACCTGCCTAACTCTCCAAGAAAAATAGGCAAATCAGCAGATCTTGATAAGGATGGTGAAAATAATTCTCCATCTGTTCCATTAATTCTTCTTGCTTGTGCAGTGCTCCACCACGGTGTTTCATTTCGCCCATTCCATGCATATACCTGTCCAATTTTACTACTATCTTCCAATCCAGTATCAATCAAATATTCTCCACTATCCGTACCATTCTCCTAAAAAAAAAAAAAAAAAAACAAACAACTATTCATAATTTCGAAAATTTTTGAATTTTTTTTCCAAGAATAGCTTAAATCTTTGAATTTTGATAAATAAAAATTCATTGAATAGAATAAATATTAAACAGTTTAATTATCTTATTATAATCGTTATAAATAAAAATTTTTGGTAATCAACTTTATTCCATATTTCCATATATTACAAATACGTATTTCATTTCTGTATACGTATATTTATATCAGACAATAAACTATAACTATTAGATCAAAATTTTATTACAAAACAAAATTATTGAGAAGAAAATTTTCAAATTATTAAATAACTTGAAAAAAATCACCAAAAATCTCATTCGTAATGGAATATCTGCAAGAATACATAGGGCACGAGTTAAATTTTTACTACAAATCCATTCAATCAACGGATCTTTATATCCTTCAAAGAGCATCTGGAAAAAAAAGGAACAGAGAAAATAATTTTGTCCAAATTTATATAAACATTTAACAGCACTTTTTTTGCTTCATTATCTTATTTGTACCTTTTATTAAATTAATTTAATCAAACTTTACCTTTAGCATATTAATTTCTCTTTTTATGAATTAAATAATTTTATCTATAGCTATAAAATAAAAAATAACATTATCTATATCGATCAACCTAAATATAAATAATCCAGAGGGAATTATTTTAATGTAAATAATCCAGAAGGAATTATTTTCCTCAAACTAATCTAAAAATAACTCACTGATTCACACCATCAGATAAACAATGATGAGCAATGGGAAATCAAATATCAAACCTGATTCACGGTGATACGAATGAATGGTGTCTCACGTTTGAAATATTCAAGAGCAAGTTTAATGAGTCGTTCTACCACGGGAGAGCTTCCAGCAGCAATATTAATTATATACTGGAATAAAAAGTGAAATATGGATTTCCAACAGGTAAAAATCTTCTGATCTATGCAAAATGATTATTGGTATTCTCATCTTACTGATATCATTTTAGAATAGAGTAGGAGTGATATTTTCATCCATTTCACTCTATGCTTTTTTTTCAGAATAAGATGAAGAAAACGAATATACCTGGAACATAACATTTGGTATTGTAACCAAATCATTCAAACTACAATTCGCGCATGATTCATTTTCATCGTAAACGTAATAACGTTTATCACGAAACAATACACGAGTGTTATTTTGCATAAAATTCACTTTCACTCTCTTTCGATACTCCCTATTAAAGTTATTCTCTTAAAGGATCCCATGTATAATACAGAATATAAACTTTTACTTTTTAATTTCGATCATTCAGGATAACTACGAAAAGTAATCGAAGTAATTTATCGTTTTAGAATCAATTATAAACTATAAAAGAAAAGTTTATGATATTAAATATAAAAATAACCCGATTACCAATTAATGAAATATATAAATAACTAACGTATAAACATATGGTCCTTTTTCAACAAGCTTCGGATAGCTTCCATGTCGAATGATATCAGCTGGATTTGCTACAGAAACGGTCCATACTTTCAATTTCATTTGATATTTCTGCTCAATCCAACGTTTCGTCATTATATTATAAGTATGATTCTCATCGAAGCCCAAATATCCATTCTAAAATTATTAGAGGCTTTTTTGTGATCGAAATATAATCAATTTAAATTTTAATTTACTTCAGAAAGAAACTATAAATCTAATTTTAGATCTAATTCACTTCGGATACTATTATCCAAACTAAACCATATGCTTATCTTTCACTGATAATATTACTAATATAACTATAATGACCGGCAGAAAAGAGAGGAATATGACAAATTTAAGAGAGCAATTATTTTTATTAGATTACTGACTTTATTAACTCATCGAGTAATAAATATAATGAGAATGAATATCACAAATATTATTTAAACTAATGAGAATTAAACTTTACCTATCTATTTGACTAATTATTTGTTTACTTATAACTCGTTAATTAGTATTAATAAATATACAAAATAATTATGCTAAAATAGAAAAACACAAACCTTAATGACCTCCTTGTTTACTGTCAATGGAATAACAGTTAAGGATAGAATGCCAATTATAATAAATATGGCACCGACAGCTAAAGCTCCAATGGTATAAATTCTAATATTCATCCTGAAAATAAAACTCAAAGATCTTAAGCTAAAAATAACTAATTAATCGTAATACTATCAATATTTAATAAGAAAATGCTACAGCATTACATTGTTCACATTAATCCATTCAATAGATAATTCTATATTTGTCCATAAATACCACTGCTCATTTGGAAATACAAAAATTTTTCATATCACTTTACAATCCATCCTATCACTCTCAAAGTTTTAAATTTCAAATCATGCAAAATTAAGCTTTCTAAAAATAAATTTTCCAAAAACAAAATCCTTTAAACTATCTTGTTCATCATTATCTATTTACAATAGGTATTTTGCAACGCTGATTTTCCATATCTCAGATAAATTTGGAAAATAAAAATATATGGAAGAAAGGGAAAAGGAGAGCGACAGAGAGAGAGAGAGAGAGAGAGAGAGAGAGAGGAACAAAGAAAGGACATATAGCGAAAAGAGTGCACACTGCAGCAATTTCCTATTTGAAGAAGAATAAATAGAGGAAACAAAAAGAAAAAAAAACTACCGTACAAACAGACTCATAATAAAAATAGTTTCATACCTTTATTAAAAACAAAAATTATCAAAAAGATTACCAAAAAATTATCATATAAGTACCATGAATATCATGAAACCATCCCAATTCTTTTTATCAGTGATAAAATTATGATAAAAATTCAGATAACAGAAATTATCGAAAAAAAAAATTATCACAAATATCATGGAACTATCCCTTTTCATAGATAATTTAAAAAAAATTTTTTTTTTAATCTTTTTGTCAATAATAAAATCTAAATGAATATATTAATTAAAGAAATATTTGCATGAAATAATGAATATGTTAAATTAATAAGCATTTTAACAAAAATTATTGGTGGAATGAGGATGGTTGTTAACAATGAAGAATTGCATCATCTACGTGTTAACATTGATCCGGGTGAATTACCTGGCATATCATATACTAAAGACGTATTCTTTTTTTTTTTCTTCTATTTCTCACTAAATAATTTCTAATATATTAATAGGATTAATCAATTATCATTTAATAATACTATAATAATTATAATCAGTAAAAAAAAATCAACTGAGAATAATTGATAAAATCAAAGAATAAAAGTTTTGAATCATAAATAAAAAAAAAATGAAATTGTGAAATGTAAAATAGAATGAGAGGATAGATCGATAGAGAAAAGGGTGAAGTTGAAGACAAAAAATGAAGCATTTGTTTTTTTTTTTTTTGTTTCTCGTTCCCAATTGTTTTACCTTTCATTCTTAATATGTATGTGTGCAATCGAAATGATCATTTTACACCGATTTGATAGTTCCATTAAACGACTATTCAAGAAGAAAGATTGATAAAATGATTGATTGATCTAAGTTACATAAATTAATCTTAAGTTAATATAAGTAGTAAACAAATAATGACACTTCCATTTAAAGTCTATTCACGAAAGATTGATCAAATGATTGACTGATCTCTAAGTTATTTGGGTTTTAAGTTATCAGAGAAACATAAGCATACAAAAAGAGTTTTCATGAAAAAACAAATATGGAAAATAAATGAAAACCATCTATTATAGTTTCACAAAAAGAAAGAAAAATGTTTTTTTTTTTATTTTACCAAATAAATTTTGCTCACCTAAAAGATATGTTTAAATAAAAAGATTTGTGATAAGTGATAAGTGTAAATGATAAAGATGTTTGTGACAAATTAAAAAAAGTATAACTTCGTACTGTTACCATTATATCATTACTTTAAAACTGTCTGAATACTGTCAGGGAATTTCCATCATCAATTGATTGACTATCATTTTAGCTTACTGTAACATTTGTACAACGAAATGGTGCACTAGAGGATCGAATTAATGTTGGTGATAAAATTTTAACAGTTAATGATCGTTCTGTAACTGATCGAAATACATTCGATCAAATTCAACGAAGAAGTCATATTACAAGGTGAGAGAAACAAAAAAATTTTTGAATTGAAATTTAAATTCATTTCCTTTAAAATATTAAAAAAAGATGAATTTGAATTTCAAGTTGAAAGATTAATTTAATAATAACTATAAATTAAACTTTTGAAAAAAAAACAAAAGTTTGAGAAAACAATGATAATTACAATATAAATAGATAATTAGTTTCATTTTCTAATTAAGTCCACTCTATGAAACTATGAAAAATAATTATATTATTATTAAATTTGATATTATTGATGTAATTATTTGATATTATTTAATGTTATTGTTTGCATTGAAAAAAATCAATAAAAAAAGACTATTACATTATTAATGATAATATAAATAGTAATTAATCAAAGATAAATCAATATTATTTAATTTATTTGAAGCAAAAAAAGAAATTACTGAAGACTCTAATAATATTCAAAAATACAACAATATCATTAATTTTATTTGCACTGAAAAAAAATCAATTCAAACAAAAACTACCACACATCAAACATAAATAATATTATTAAAATTCATTCGAAAAATCGATAATTAGAGAACCACTATTTTCAATAACAATATTATTAAAATTTATTTGAAAAATTGATAATTAATAAAGTTACTACAAATAATACTACTACATAAATGTTGAAAGTATAAAATTACTATATACTACAAAATACAAACATGAAATTGTAGAATGACAATAAGTCGTGATAATGAACGTGGTGCGAAAATTAACCAAGAGCAATGTGTTGATGATAAAAAAATCACAAAACACGATGGTTTCCTATATTTGCAAGTGAAAATGGCAAGAAAACATGAAATACCCGTGGGCTTGGTTTGTTTCACATCCTGTTTTTTTCTTAGCCTTTGTTACACTAACTAAATTTTATAACATTTATTGTACTCTGAAGTTTAAAAATGAATTAATAGAATCACATGAATTAATGATTATATCAATTATATTAGTATATGAATTAACTATTGATATAATTGAAATAAATTATAATTATGAGAATAATATCAAATTGACGAGTTAATTCCATTTAAAGAAATAATTATCATGGTAAGATAATATTTTAGAGAAAAAAAAATTGTAGGAAATTTAATCTTTACCTTCTTTGGAAATTAATTTCATAATAGGAATGTAGAAAATGATTTTTACAATTTAAATCGAATTTAAACTTAAATAATCTGAGATACTTTATGATAAGATGTGATAACAAGACAACTGTTATGATTCCGACCATTATTTATTATAGTCGCATGCTCCTCTCATTTCTTAGATATATTCATTGAAAATATCTCCTAGTTAACTTTTTATTATTATCATAGATAAACTGATAAATTAATAAATTTATGCTAATTTACAACATCCTTATAATAAATACAAAGAATTGCAAACACCTCATGATGAAATTCAATGCCTCTAAGATCTCTCGGTTTTTGACAACTAATAAGATCGAGAAAATAAAGAGAGTAATATCAATATAAGTATTATATGAAATATTTGAAATTTAATACTGTAGGATGTAAGTGAGAGAGAAATAAAAGTAAAATGATATTACTATAATGAGATTTTAATCTGACTTAAATTACTGTCAATTTTAAATGATATTTTTTATAGCAAATAAAAAATAGTAAAGAAGGATATGTTTATGTGACACGTGTAATGAAGGGATCATTAAGTGATGAATGTCTAATGGTTGGAGATCGAATATTACAAATTAATGGAAAGAACATTAATGATAAAGAAATGGCAAAGAAGATTATTCTTCAGGTAATCGATAAATTATCTTGTCCAAGTAATCGGTCAGATGATCGATAAACTATTATTGTGCACGAAATCGATAAGCTAGCTTGTTTAGGTTCAAGTTATTGATAAGTTACTGTTCACGAAATCGATAAGCTAACTTATTCTTGTTTAACTAACCGATAAATTAGCTTATTGAAATAATTGCTAAGTTAATTGTATTGCAAAAATATAGCAAATGTAAGGATAAAATAAAGGATAAAATATGAAGGATAAAATAAATAATCGACAAATCCTTTAACTCATTTAATTATAAAATTAATAAGTAATGAAATCAATTATTTCGTTTTTTTTCTCTTTCTCCAGGAATTATCATCAGGAATTATAACGATTATTGTGGAACGTCCTGACTCGCCTAAAGCACGAAAATTTGCGTCTGAAGTATTATCTGTTCGAACGCCACCAAATACTTTGAAATCGGATCATGTTTAATTAGAATTTACGAGAATCGCTAAAAAATTTTTAGTTTTATCTCTAAAATTACATCAAAAAAATTTGCAGAATTAAATAATATAATTAAATAATTAAATAAAACAATATAACAATCTTCTTCGATTCTCACTTGAATATTATATTAGTTAAGAAAATAAACATTATCAATTAACAAATTTCTGCATCAAATAGATAGAATTATCAGTTAAATTCATAAAAGTATGACGAAATTATCAGTTAAATCACAAAAGACAGAGTTATCAATTAAATGATAAAAGTACTATCGAAATATATAATCAATAAAAAAGTTAACAAAAAAAAATCAGTTCAGAGTAAAGGTCACATGAATTTGAATCACTAATCATAAGATAAGATATCCATGAAATGGATGAGGAAAAGTAGGAGGAGATGAAAGAGAATTTTACTATTTCAAATTACCAACACTACCAATTGCCAACACCAAAGCGAAACTACTAATATCAATTCAATTCAATTACCAATTCAAATTAATATTAATCCAATTACCAATTCAATTAAAGTTACGAAATGCTTTTCGTTATCGAATACAACAAGTAATCTAAAAACAATATCCAGTATAGATGCTTTTTTTCTCTTATCTTTTCTCAAGAACAATTAATGAATAATCAAAACTTTTAAGATAATTAGAAAATTAAGAAGAAAATGGAGACTGATAACTAATTACATATAATTTAATT
>JABVXU010000262.1:0-76847 GCA_013365365.1 Cruorifilaria tuberocauda
ATTTTGTTTTTCGCTTATTTGTGATTCAGTTATTTGCGCAGAGAAATTTTGTCATTTTAACATTTCAACCCAGATTAGAGTTTTAGGAAAGGATATATCAATCATTGTTTCGAATTTCTCGCTAACCGAATTTATGCCTAATTCTAAAATCCCATTTATCTGAATGTATGACATTTTTTCGTCATCATTGCCTTTAATATATTTTTTACTTTAACAATACAAATTATGCAAATTGTTTGATCTCTTCATTTACATTTGTTTATGAAACAAATCGGTTGTAGGGGACACACTTTGTCCGTCACTGAAATAAATAAAAATTTATTGAAAACGAATTCTAATCGATTCATAATGCTCTACTTATTTTGCCGCCTTTTAAATCACAAAAATGCTCTTAAATGCTCGGGAAAAATATCTCATTATCAAAATAAAGATCGGTACCAAACAATGAAAAGAAAAAAGGGGAAAGGTTAGGAAGAAAACGATTAATCAGGGATAGTAAAGATGGATAATTTCAATAGCGCTGGAAAAAAAAGCAAAAACTTGACAAGGTAGGCCTACTTTCCAACTTTATCGTCAAGGATTTATGAGAATACGGAAGTAAAATTTCCAATTCTCATAAATTCTCATAGATGAATTCTTTTTTATAACATTAACAAATTTTGGATGATATTTGAATTTGAAGGATTTTTTAGCCTGGTTAATATTATATGCTTAAAAACAGGGAATTCAATGTTTCGATGATGACGTGCATATTTCATTTGAAATTCATTAGAATGTATTTAGATTTCGTGCAAAAATTGGCAAATTCTCGAGAGAAAATGTGTACGAATTGGACATTTTAAGTGATTGAAGATAAGTTGTTAACGTTTTCGAGATTTTCGTGCATTCATCTTCGTTTCTTTCTTCCCAGACTTTGATTTGGATTGCATCAAATAGGAACTTTCGTTAGCATTGATGCCAGGTGTGTAATAACAACTTTTCAGATCTTGTGAACTTGATACTTCTGCTGAAATTTTGATGAATTAAATGAAATAAATTACATTTATGCAATAAATCATATTCATGTAACTTCAAGAAATTTTAGTCCTCTGCTTGTTAAATTCAATTAAATAACTAATGAGCGTTATTTTTACCAATCACTATTTTTACTGATATCAAAATTTCTAATTATATCAGCAGCAGTATTTTACGCAACTGAATTTTATTGAACTCGTTAATCCAGTGCTTAATTATCTATAAAATTTATTAGATAACTCTAAATTTTAAAGGTCATGTTATAATAATGCCTAAAATGATGAGTCAAGTAAGCAATTTAGCCAACTAAATAATTTCAATCAATTCCATCTCATATACTTATTCTCAGGATGGATCGATTGATTTCACCTTTATATCATATCATCCATTCCTCGAAATTATTATAACATACATTTAAGACCATTTGCACTTGGCATCATGAATACTGATCGTTGTTGATCATCAGTTTCCGTTTTTTCTTGTCTCACCGACTTCTGAGATCGTTGACTTTCTTTTTCTCTTTCAGATTTTACACCAAAAATCTTGGATTCGCATGCGCCTGCCCGTACTATTTCTCCCTCTTTACCTTTCAACCAATCCAATTTTTCAGACTGTAACAAACATTGTATTCTCAAAAATTGATGTCATAAGATACTTTTGCATTAGACTGGTTTTAAAACTAAAATGAAACAAAATAAGGAGCTCAATCTGTTGCTTCCAAGCATCAGAAATATGGCTTAAATGGACAATGACGTGCAATATCTGAATTCATTTTAGTGCATAAAATGTTATTGGAAAATGAAAAATGCAAAAATATTTGTGGAATGCTAAGACAAAATACTAAATGTTATTTAGACTTGAAACAAATACTGTAAATTGATTTATATTTTATTAAGTAATAATGTACTTTCTGATTTCAATTTCAAAATACAAATTTTGATTGGATAAATTCTTTTTCAGGAGTTGAAAAATTCGTTCATTTAATATTAAATATATTTGATGAACTTGAAAAATCAGAATTGATAAAATTTTGTAATACTTATTAATTTAAAATTTCCACATTGCAAAAGCTTGCACCAGTGAAAGTTATCGAAATGAGGTGAAATGTAACGCATTATATCGAAAGAAAATTGCAAGAAACCTTATAATTGCCATGCACAATAGCATTTCGGAAAATATTCTTGATTAAATGATAATCCGGTTTTGTATCATATTGAAAGCTATTTATTTGGCGTACAAGTGTATTTACACCTGTTGGCATTCCTTTACATTTTTTAAATATTTTGAGATAATCTGAAAAAATAAAATGAATAAAAAACGAAATTCAAAATATAACACAAAATATGGGAAATAAAATAAAATTTCTAATTACTTGAATTATATTCGACTTTCATTAGGGATGAATAGTTTCTTTGCAACAATTTTTTTTTTGAAAAATTGAACGGCACCAAGAAAACTATTCGAAATCTTTTCTTGCTTAAATAACAACAAAGGGATATTAAAGATTTCGAATATTTCGCAAACGTAAAATAAATCCAAAAATCATTGCCACAAATGCATGGAAGTTGCACATTTCCGTATCATACGTGACAATACATCGTGGAAATCAAATTTATTAAATATTAATAAGCTTTTTAGCTTACCTTATAAAGATAATAAGTCAACAAAGATAATAACTTCACCTTTATCCATAAATGCTTCTTTTTTTTTCAACACTTTCACATGATTCTTTTCACCCTCCCATGGTAGTGATGACGTATCCAAGAAAAACTCAACAATCATATAAAGCCAACTTTCCAAGTCATCTTTACGTGAACGTTCCAATAATTTATGTGAACTTCTTGACATATAACGAATATTGCCCATTCTATGTACTCTATCGCGCTTTTTCCTAAACATAGCACATACTTAAAGCTAAAAAAGTCTGAGCGTAATATAACTAAATGACCGAAGTAAGCACAAAAGAATTGACGTAATTGAAAAAAATGAAACTGAAAGAATTCCACTGAATTTATAAGAATAAGATGATTTATTAAAACATCACTGAATAACATCGAATTTAAAATAAATTGCAATTTTTTAAAGCAAAAGTCTTTCGAAATTTCTGATTTTGATGTAAATTATAATTTATTTATTGAATTTGTAAAAATTTTATTCCCTAAGTAATTATAATACTTATATTATAGAATGTCACAGAATTAGTTTTCGTGGAATTAAAAGAAAATATAAAATAGAAGAATTTGCATAAAAGATTTTACATACGTCGATGCATTTTTATCAGTCTTGTAACGACGTGCGAGACCGAATCCAAAAAGGAACAATTGGCTTTCTTCTGCTTCTAATCCAATCGCATACACTGATGGCTTTATGTCTTTTGAAAGAAAAAAATCATCAACAAAATACAATCGAATACTTTCATTTGAAATTATATTAGAGAAATTTTCTTTAATTTGTCATAAAAAAGTATGACAGGGAAAAGAAGGGAAGAAAGAAGAAATAATGTTAAAATTACTATTCTACCTCGATGAATAAATCCAATTTTATGAATCTCTTCGATACACTCAATAGACAAATATGAAAGTTTTAAGCTCGTAGCAGTGGAAAATTCACCAAACTTATCATGAAGATCACTGATCGTCTCACCAAACTGTAGATCGACTTTTTTGTTCATCATAACAATGATCAAGGAGTTACTACTGTCTTGACAATAGGGTTTATCGTAAGGGAAAGAAGATCACTGATTTTTATTTGAATTACTAATTATCCACGAATATTTCATACTTAAGTCGTAATATCTAAGTAATGGTTCAAATTTCTAATCAAGTCTGAAGAACATGCTGAACGCGACTTCTGGTCCGAAGTATTAAACATTACATATCATTAATCTTAATTTTAATTTAGAGAATTTATTACGAAGAGAAGTTACTGCTTTCCAAAGATAAATAGACAGACCAAAGATTTTAGAATAATAAGACTAAGTCGATTTCATGATATAATATTGACATTAGGATTCAGTATACTACTTCCAAGTGACGTATAGCTTTTATTTAAGCGTACACGTTTGCCGATATTTGATATCATTTTAACTGTTATTTGTCATTTTGCAGCTGCTAATAAGAAAACATACCATTTTTATTATAAAATATCGTATATTAACTTTCGCATTCTTCCCTTGCGAAATTAAGGAAGTAATATGCGTCAGTTTTTTAATTTTTGCTCCACTTTTCAGCACATCTATTTCAACCTATAATTGACACTAATTTTATTTAGCCATTAATAAAACTAAAATCATTTTCCGACGTCCCGATTTTTAGTATTTAAAAATATCAATTGGTATCTTCATTCTATGCGCATGCAATTTATCTGAGATCACTAAAACTAAATGATTTGTTCTAAATATATAAAAAACTAAAAACTAATTAAAGATAACACGATTTTCGCATTAAATGACATTATGTGAGGGAGATCTCGCCAAATAATCTATGATATCATATCAAATAGATGAATAAAAGTCGGAACATCAATTAAAATACACCGATAATTTTTAATTTTTGATTAGAGAAAATAAATGTTAATAAATGATTGAAACCTGTAGCCGTTTGATTTTGCAGTTTTGTGATTCATAATGCAAAGCAAACAATGCCTTTGGATTTCCTTTCTCCATTAGACCAACAATACCATAATCACCTTTTATTGGTCCATCTGTAGTGTAACTGAAATTAATGAAACTGAAGTTAAAATTCATTTATTTTTTGTCTATTTTATTGAGGATTAATCTAATTGAATAACATATTTAGAATGTCTGTACTTATAAAAAGTCTGCAAAAATTAGCCATGATGAAAACTTTGCTTTTGATTTTATTAAAGCTTTTCCCACCATGCAGTTCATTCTAATCAGTCTTTTGAGAATTAACATGTTTGGCGTTTTTTCGTCATTTTACGCTTTATTGGAGTGTGCGGCTTCAAAAAATACCGTCTTTTATCAATTTCAATTATTTCTCCAACTTTCAGAAAGGTTTTTGTCTTTACGTCTATTGGTAGTTCTGCTTCAATTCCGGATTGTTCATTTTCCTAAATGAAAAAATCAAAGTGCATAGAAATGAAGAATACTTTTTGTAATCACAAAAAACAGAAAAGAACTGTTATTATCGTTACTGTTCATTAAATTTGGAGTTAAGTGCATGAAATTTGAAATTAACGGATTGACGAATAGAAAAATCCTTATAAAATAAATTAGTTCCACTAAAAGCTGCAATAACTTCGGAAGAGAAGCTTTGGATAGCTTGTTTGCTTGTAGCTTCTGAATTCATAACTTCTGAATCAGTTTTTCTTGCCAAACTCATTGATTCATCGCTGATTTTCATTTTTTCAGCTACTTTCTGAACAAAGCAGAGATAAGAAATACATTCAAATCATTTTAATCGTATTTGATTCCATCGAATCAATCATATTTCAACAAATTTTGAACATCTAAAATTTGCTGATCAAATTATGAATGACTATTTTAACAGCTATCATATGTTTAAGGTTACTATCATTAGATAGTAATAACAATATGTATATTATTGTATTGCTCATTTATATTTCCTCAAAATTCAATTTAACACTCCCTTAGTATTGCAATCCTGGAGCGATGTTTTCCAAAATTTCGGATTTCGTTTCAATTAAAAAGATTGTATAAGACTATTGGTTCTCTTGCGCGTTCAGTGTTAGGATAATAAAAATTTTAAATTGAGTGAAAGTTGCAAACAGATGAAAATGAAGAAGGGCCTTATTTTTTGATTTCATTTTATTGTCAGACGGTTATGCGCGCAAAGCCACCAATAGTAACAGCAAATATTGAACTGCCACTTTAGAAATAAGCCAACGATCGAAATATCTAAAATTTTCATTAATTAACCGGTTGATCAAGACAATGGTGAATTTCATTAGTATCAGTCAATTAATTAATTTATCCTTTCATTAAAAGATTTTTAAAAAACTGTCATTTTCACAATCAAGGATCCCACTTATCACTTCAAATGAGAAGTCTGGCTGAAACCCACCAATAGCTCGCCCAAAACAACTGTCACGTCAAATGATCTACTAAAGAATATCTATTATCACCAACTTTGTTCATTTATTTATAATGAGGTTATTGAACATTATTTGCATAGGAGGAATGAGATTATGCAATTATGAGCAAAAACTTTTACTGCCTCACGATTTTACAGTAAAATCCACATACTAAGAGATGAAATCTCTTCTTGGCTTATCTTATCCCAAGTGATAGAAGCTAAGCCTTCTGTTTGAGATACCCAATGAGGGTTAGAAGAGCCCTCATTGGCTATCTCAATGGGCTTAGCTTCTACCACTTGGGATAAAAATTTGCATGCACGAAGTATCAAACGAGCGACCGTCAGAAGAACCGGCAGAAAGCGGGTGAGTGAGGAGAGAAGGGCGGGCAGGTGTGACGTCGATGGGTATTGGGTATTCCATTTTCGTCTCAATGAATTCACATGAATTAGCTGCTCTTCTCCCATCCCTCCTCTTCTCCCGCGTTTTTCTGCAGAAAATCGGGAATTCGTCTTCGCATGTATTCTTTATCACTGAACCCTGTGCGGTCTCTTCTCTCGGATGCTACTGTCATTTACAGGAGGAGAGATGATGAGTTTTTGAGCTCACGATGGAATTGACGGGACGGAGTGGTATGGAAAGCTTAGAAGATAGGATGTTGTGCTGGCAGCTATGTTAACAGACAACGGAGAACGATAAGAATGCAAGAGAACGAAATGATCGAATGAAGCGTGGAGTTTTATCGACATGAAGTGGATATGCATACGTGTGGATAAGCGGAGTCATCGTATTTTGTGATGTTGCATCAGAGTGGCACGATTTCCTTTGCTTTTTTCGAAGTTACTATAGCATATTTTAAGTTTCAGCTAGTTGCGTAACATTTTAATCTCTGGAATATCTATGTTCGTATTGATTGGTAGTTAAAATGAGATAGTTTTGTATGTTAGGAAGGATTGATGTGATTTGAAATTTTAATTGAACATGAGTGAGCTATTATTTTCGATATCTTTAAAATTGATCTCAGACACGGACCTATATTATATCTTCGCAGTTTTCTTTGAAAGAGACTTATTTTTTTATTCAAGAATCATCGTTTTACAGTTCTAATTCTGTTATGCTTGGTAATTTTTGTGAAATTTTTAGAATGAATGGTCAAAAATATTTCTCGCGAAGACGGATATCATCTTCGCAATCAAATAATACGAATACCTCTTCATCATCAAGTCAGTATCCACTTACTTTCAAAAAGTGAGTTTTCTTTTTTCGTCATTCCGCTAATTGGGCCTGAGTTAATGCTATAACTCCTATTTGTATATATTAACTGCTTATTTTATAATTATTATAGCTTTTAAAGAATTTTAAGTTGAAAAGCTCACTGATCCATATTTACCTATCTCTTCTTTTCTTTTGTCCCAATAATTTGTCATATATTTCATGTTCCGATTACATTCGTTTTGTCCCCTCTTTGAATTAAAGTGAACGGTTTTGGCCCATTCCCTTTCTTTTCAGAAATGGCTTTGATCCAGAAAAACCAGTTCATGTTGCGCAAAATTCACTGTTTAGCGAGAGTTCCGGGTGGAAGGATTACCGGGGATTTTTCAATCTTGCAGTTCTTCTGCTATTTGTATCAAGTGGTCGTCTTGCTCTTGAAAACCTCATGAAGCAAGTGATGGATGGTGTTATAGAACCTAATACTTGCCTACATATAAATGATTTCCTCATGTGTTAATTTCCAGATATGGAGTTTTGGTGTCACCAACTAGTTGGATTTACTTCATTTTAATGGACCCGTGGTGGAAATGGCCTAATCTAGGAATGGTGTTAATGTCTAATGTATCCATTTTCGTTGTCTTCGTTGTGGAAAAATTAATGGGTGTGTTAAACAATGGAGTAAAATTGGCACAGAAACAATTCAAAAATAGTAAATTCAAAATTTTGGTCGAAAGTCACTTGAAAGATTTCGTAAATCGGCCTTCGTGTTTTTTACGAAATTCGAAAACTATTGAGATTCAATTTTTTATTTTCTTAGTTCTTAAAAATTCATTGGAGCTATTCTTTTCCAGCGTGGAAGTGGCTTAGCAGTAGGTTGGCTTTCGGCTTTTACTTGTGTATATTTTTATTGCATATATTTGTGCCTGCTGCAGTCACTTGGATTTTGCAGGTAGCTTTGGAATTTATAATTAAAATGTTTTTCATGCCGATTGATTGCGTTTATATCACAGAAATTAGAAAGCTTAAATTCAATGCCATCCTTGATCTGTTTTCAGAGTTATCCATTATACTCACTGTTCTCACTGTTAGTATATGTAATACTTTTTCTGAAGCTCACTTCGTATGCTCATACAAACTACTGGTACAGATGTATGAATAAGAAGAACAAAAATCGTAAGGTGAAATAAGAATTTTCTTTTTTTCTAATCTTTAGGTTCGTTATCTGTTTAATTTCTTGTCTTTTTTAATTTTCGCAGTTCCAACGCTATTGATCTCCATGTGAACTAATATTTTCTATAATGTGATTACTTTGCAGAACGTAATTTTTTATCAATAGATTTGATTTTTTTTAATCCTATTTCATTAATTTTGTGCAACTTATAGTTTATGAATGTGGAAATTCAAAATTACACTCTGATCTCATAGATTTTACGTACTAATAGTCTACTGAAAGATGAACTTCTCAAATGATCTTTCGATGTCATCTAAGCACCAAGACTAGCCGGTGCTTTATTTTTTGATTTTTAGCCTTTTATTCTTTATTTTATTTGTGTATCTGCTAATGAACCTAGCACTTACCACATTTCTGTCAAATGGTTTAAATTTTGACGGTTGTCCGAGCTTGTTTTTCTGTCCTAAATAAATGACTCGGAACTTACCGCTCCTGTTATGGAAATCAAGATATAAATATATGGTAAAATTTTTATAGTAACATTCCTCATCAAACGACTTCGAAAACTATTGGTTTGGGTAGATGGTGTAAATGGGAAGGTGGAATGAATTTTGGGGAGCATTTCTTTGTGCTGATGTGGCTATACTTGTATTCCTACGATTCTTTATCTTAAAAAAATCATTCGCTCCTTTTCTATAAAGTTTTGCATTTCTGTCCTTGTGTGTACCGTTTTTGTATTTATTATCTACCTCCCGTATGGCACGGCTCATTGATTTCCCGTTTCTTACCGGACTCGCTTTATTATCAATTTTCTTTTTTGCTCAAATTTTTTTTCGAAAGTGGTATATACTGATAAAATGAACAAAGTGCACTATTGGCTTTTTTGTTGTATATTTCCTCTGAAAGTATTTCCCAGTTCCTAATTGTCGTAATTTTTTTATCCTTTGCTTTTTTGTAAACTAATCCAAAAGTTATTTTCCTTACTTTAAAGCTTTTTGCTCAGAGAAAGTGCTCAAAGTAAAATTTACCAATAAACCACTGATTCCCTTATCAAAAGTTCGAAGTGTAACTTTTGCAGAAACAAAATTTACTGATATATCCACACAATTTAACACTGCAAAATTTATACTACTTCATATTTGCTCCGACTTTATGCTATGAATTAAAATTCCCGCGGACAAATGGACGAAGGAAATCGTTCATTGCGAAACGAATTGTTGAGGTCTAGGTTTTCACTTATCTACTTTTAAAGTAGTAAGCTTAATCTTTTGACCTTCATATTATTTAATTCAAAACTTTAGAGATAAAATTGCAGTAAGTTATTCTGGTTTAGAATAGCTTATTGATATTGAAATTAATATTATTTATCTATTGATTTAATTTGCAGTGATGTAAGTTTATATTTCAGTTTGGTTGTCTGACGCTGATCATACTAGCGTTATGCCAACAATGGGTAGCTCCTTTGCTACACAATAGCGTGGAACCATTTACAACGATGAACTTTAGCTTATGCATTGAGCGAGTTCTTAAATTGGCTGTTCCAAATCATGTGATTTGGCTCATCTCATTCTATACTACTTTCCATTCTTTTTTGAATCTTATTGCCGAGCTAATGGAATTCGCCGACAGACAGTTTTATTTGTCAGTTAGAAAAGATATCTAATTATTCAGTCGTAATTCTTCTTGAGCTTAGTAAGATTATCATGTTCCACTTCATCAAATTGTGTTAGCAAAGTTCGCGTCTACAGTGTAATAAGTGAAAATGCACGAATTCTAAAATTTCGGTAAATAGTTCATGATATAGGTCATACCATTTGGTTAAGCATATTATCACTTATTGTAGTTGTTTTCGTTTTTTTGATGATTGAATCTTTTGAATGTTTTATCTTGTAATTTTTATAAGCATAATTGGAATGAGAAATACCTTGCAGTTTAATGTCTCGCTTATATAGAGAATTATATTATGTTGAATAATATACTCTGGCATCGTACACTATAGCGCTTAGTTTGATTTCCTCTTACTTTTCATATTCCCTAATGGGAGATCATGAACTCTTAATCTACAGCAATGTTGAGTAATATAGTACTACTACAGAAAAGGGTTTCTTCAGAGATTTCTGGAATGCAGAAACTTTGGTAGTATTTTGGAAAACATGGAATATACCGGTACATCGTTGGGCTCTTCGACATATTTATCGACCAATGGTATCTAGCGGTTTTAATAAGATGAATGCTGCATGCGCCGTTTTCTTCGTGTCTGCATTTTTCCATGAATATCTCGTTAGTGATAATTCGTATCCATAAGTCTTAATCTTTTAGTTGTATAGTGACTCGAAGAATTATTGCTAAAAAAAAACTATTTTGCATATCTTATTATTAACAATGTCTTTTACATTGCTAATAAATTAAATGATGTGAATTTTAATGAAATTTATCGGCGATTTTCAATCTAACATTTAAAATGTTGTATAGAAACTAATTAGAACTACAAACTAATGAGACATTCAATGACAGCCGTATTATTTCTCACCGAAATTAGCATATGTCTACTTTTCGTGTTTCTGCAACTTTTTTTAAAATGAAGAGTCGTAATTTTTGATTACTGAATAGATATAACTTTGTCTGCGCTTGGGTTCTAAAAGTTAGATCGCAGTAGGATCATTTTGTTAAATATTTGGTCATTTCCATTTTCAAATCATTGCATGACTTAATTTTAATTTCTTCGAAACATAGATTAGACCTTCCCTGATAATATTGATAAAATTAGTATAAATTAGCTGATTCACTTAGAATAATCGAGAGTAACATATCATATTTTATAACCCAAAAAGCAGGTAAATCCGGACACTTCCTATAATCGTTCTAAATATCAGTAATGAAATTTATATTGAAATTTTGTTGCCATTTTAGTAAAATTTTTTTCGTTTATGTTATTTTCAAGGTAGAATTTATAATTAGAAGAAATTAACCAAAGAGAAAGAATTAAAATAATCCTTGCTCTTTTCAGGTATCGGTTCCACTGCATATGTTTCGTTATTGGGCATATCTTTGTATGATGGCACAAATACCTCTTAGTTTTTTTACTGAAAAAGTGCTGAAAGGTGGTCGTCTTGGAAACATCATTATGTGGTTATCGTTGATTCTTGGTCAGCCCTTGGCCATTCTGATGTATGTACACGATTGGTATGTTGCACAATATCCTCATTCATCGAAGTATATTGATCTACATCGCAATGTAACCATACAATTTTAATCCTTTGAAATGAATGATAAATGACTTGTTATCGTATCAGTTACTCATGATTACTGTATTACATAATGCAGTATAGCTTACTAGTAATGCATATTAGATATGGAATTTATGCATTATCCCACTGTCGTAAACTGCCTCTTTTAAATGTCGCTGATTTGTACTATGTTTTTGATAACTAATAGACTTTTAAGGCATCTGTTATTCCACTGATGAATTCCTCCTGATGTTTTTTTTAAAAGAATTTGGTTGATTTTCTTTAGATGATTTTTTTAGGTTTTAAAATGAGGAAATAAATAATAAAGGAAATTCTATGTGGTAGAAAATTGAGCAGATAGAGGTTTGTATCGATAATTCAGAAACTGAATTGTTTCCCGAATTCAGTTGCTTAAATAACGTTTTGAATGGTCTCATTAGGGGAGTACAGGAAAATTTTTTAGTAAGTAAATGATTTGGAAGTATTCATGAATTAAGCTTTATCGGCCGCAGTTTGTCATTCTGTGTTTTTCATATTCTATGTTATGATTATTTTGCATTAAGAGTATCCACAGAGTGATTATACTGCCTGTATTTTGACACATCATTTTCGTTTTCTTTCATGCTTTAATCTTTTAAATTTATTATTATAGTTGTCACAAAATGTTATTATAATCATTTTTTAAACTTGTATTTTGAACGTTTTAAGAATTTATAATAGAATAGTATTTTTCATTGTTTATGCAAATAAATTTGCCTTCATTTTTACTTTTGTTCTATTTAATAGTAATTTTCTATGCTAAATTACTTGTTGAAATCTGTGATCATTCTAGAAACTGTTGTATTTTTCAGTTTTTATTGCTGTATCTAGTTTATTAAGATTAGGCTTTTCAAGAATTTCTCTCAGTTTTTGGAATTTTTATTAAATCAATGATTTTAAGTTTTGAAGTGTAATTCAATATGCCACGAGACAGTTTTCATTGTTGCGTTATCAATGAAGAGGCAGGACGATGGTTCATTTATTTCGATAAACCTCGTTCAGTGTTGGTTGTTACTGATAGCATGGTAAATTTTTAACTGATGAATGTGTTTTATATTTGAGATTCTCATATTTGAAGGTTTTATATTTCAAGAAAGATTGCACTGTCATTGTGCACATCTGTCAATCATTTCTAGATTTTCACGGAAAGTAATGCGAGATCAGAATAACTTTTAAATATAGTAGTGATTACGCTGGAACCAAATAAGAATTCACACGTTCATCATCACATAACAAGCATAGTTTTTTTTGCGAATTACTCTTTTTTTAGGCGTCAACCTACGAAAAAATAATGACAACTAAAGACCGAATCGAATTTGCTGGGAATGTTTCTGAATCACTTCTCGAACAGTCTTGGCAGTAAGTATTGAATGGAATATATTTATTAGGTCGATTGATTAAAAAAAGTGTATTTATTAAATAGATCAAGATTCACAATATCTTGTTCTGTTAACTTGTTCTGTATTCCTTAAGTTTTTATAGTAACTTTCAATTTCATGAAAAACTGACTTTGTACCTACTATTCTGCAATGTTAGTGACATCCAAAAAATTAAATAAAAATGAAATATAGCTTAGAATAACCATAAAGTGAGTTTATTGACATCGGAAATAGAATGTGAGTTTATTGGATGATTCACTGAACCATTGGCATAATTGTTACAAAAAAATCACAGACTTCGGGCGTTCATGCTATTTAATTTACATTTGTTGATCGTGAATTTCTCTATTTGGTGGCGGTGACACTGTAAGAGTATGTCCGCGACAGTTTTCAACCTATAAAGATTTTTTGGAGAACATACTGAACGAAATCGTTCAAAAATATAGTAATTTCTACTGAAAAGTTAATTGCTGAATGATTCTTGGTGAGCAACATAAATTCTGGTGCAGCATTGCTTTATTGCTGTAATTGTAGATCAATTGAACGAATATCCTCATGAAACCTGGAACGCTTTGTCTATTTAAATACATAAATTTACTTCTTATTTTTCCTAAATTTTCGGTTTACTTCTCAAATCATATATCTAATATTTACATACTTCGTATTCATCCTGTTCCCACGTGGTCGAATCATCCCAAACATGTGGCTTCACCCATATGCAGCAGCAGTTGCTCTTTAGTTTTCCTAGATGCTCGTTATCTATGGTGCCCTCGGCCCAAGTAACATGCGGTCGTTCGGTTTCACGTTGTGTAAGGTGTAGAATTAAAGGCACTAAAAACAGTTCTGGGTACTTTATGAATTATATACCTCACTGTCCCTGTTTCATCTGTTCTAATGAAAGGAATAGCAGGTTTAGTCTCTTTGCTTCAGCTATGTACACTTTAATAGATTAGATAACTGAGTAAAATAGCTTGTAGATAACCATATATTCCATTGTAAAGTGCAGGTAGCGATAAACTTGGATTCAGAAAGGATTTTTCATAAATCTATCCTGGTGATCATTCTATATCCATATATTTACAAGCTAGAAGTAGGTTAGAGATTACGAAAGAAAGTAGTTGTCTATGCTGAAAGTAGATTGGAAGTTAGAAGAAAGTTGGGAATCGCGAACTATTTTTTACCGTACTTATATTTATCACATTTGATTGATGATATTAGATATTAGTAACTGTGTCTTAACCTTCGTCAGTTCTTTCCGCATGCTGTTCTTCCTCCAAAATAGTATCCAAACATCTCAATGCAATTCTTTCCCCTGAACGTTCATTCGACATTTCTCTTGATGAGACCTAGTAACACCTTGGACGGATGGTTTTTATTACAATAATTTTTTCACACCATGAAATAAATTTAAGAAAAAAATTATTCGATTACATATTAGTATATGCAAATTAATTCTAAAAAAATTAAGTTTATTCAAAAAAATGCTTCCACTAATCCTATAAAATAAAACTATTGGACAGAATTTTTTATATATTTCGTAATCAGCATTATAGAGATCTGAGCCGTGGTCTCTAAGCTAAGTCTCATTTTAGAATATCTACCATTCGAGCTAATTAATTTCTAAAGGTTTTTTGTATCATATAGAAACTAGTACTAGAACAGAAGGTTTACATAAGCCCACTAGGTCAGGTCAGATATGTAAATCTGCAAATCCTGTCGTGGGGATATTTATGAGGCATTTTCAGAGATTTTACTTGACTTCTGGCTTGGAAAATTAAGTATTTTTGTCATTTAGTATGGTACTTTCTTATATATAGTGCGTTTTATGATTTTGGCAGTATACATTAATTATTTTTAATATATATTCACTTAATACTTGTTAAAATTTGGATTATTCATTGGAACGTTTCTAATGTGCGATACATTTGGAACTTTTAGTCTTATAAATTTTTGATTAGTAAGCTTCATATTTTTCAGGGAAATGATACTTAGAAGAACGCTGAAAATATCTGAAGTAACCAATGATAAACTGATTCTAGTGCATGTTATCCATAGGATCGAATTGAATCGTGTTAATGGAGCGAACATACAGTTGAGAACTGTTGATTTATTGGAGAAAGCTGTTAATGCTTATTTATATTTAGTAAGTTTTACTTTCATGTTACCTTCATGTTCGTTGTGGTTAAATTTGATTCACTTATCCTTAAAAAAATCCATGGAGGAATTTTACTCTTATTAATCTATCATGTCTTTGCTGATTTTGAATAAAAGTTTTTCAAATGTTTTAGAAGTAGTTCCGTATCTAATTTAATCTTGAAATACGGTCATTAATTTGAACCTCAGATCAGAAAGTTATTATGGCACTATTAAATTTACAATGAGGATTTCATTTAATTAGAAAAATTGATTGAGTGTTTTAATAATATATTATATATTGGAGGGTTGGAGTTCTTTTGTTGTTTACTTACACTTGCCAGATGTATTGTAGCTCGAACGTCAGATAAGGAGTAGAGCAGATGTTGAGCAAATGGCTGCCCGAAAAACAATGCGAAATCAATCGGATCAGAGAACGGTAAGTATTTTTGTTAAATTTAAAGTAAAATTGCTTCAAATTGTCTGGACGTGAACTAAGGAACAGACTAGGATAGCGTATTATAGCCTGAAGACCAGTTAAGGAATAGAATAGATGCTGAGCCAATGGCTGCCCGAAAAACAATGCGAAATCGGTCGAATCAGAGAAGGGCAAGTGTTTTTGCTTAAATTTGCTTTAAAATGGACGGGATAGGAAAGTATGATGGAGTGCAGTCAAAAAATGAATTAAGGGATGGAATAGTATAATGTATTGTAATCAAAACAATTGAGAAATAGAATAGAATAGTGTGCTGTAGTTTGAATATCAACTGGGGAATAGAATGGGTAGTGTATTGTAGCTTGAAGATCAGTTAAGGAATAGAACAGATGAACCAATGGCTGCTCGAAAAACAATGCGAAGTCAGTCAAATCAAAGAAGGGCAAGTATTTTTGTTTAAATTTAACGGAAGCTCGCTGTAAATATTTGAACGTCAATGAGGGAAGGAGTAGTATAGTGTACCATGACTCTGATATCAAACAAAGAATAAAATAGTAATGAATTGTAATCTAGACGTAAATTAAGGATGGTATAGTGTATTATAATTTAAAGATCAGGTAAGCAATAGAACAGATGATGAGCTAATGGTTGGTAGAAAAACAATGCGAAATCAGTCAGATCAGAGAAGGGCAAGTGTTTACCTTTGAATTTAGTAGAAGCTTTCTTTGAATGTCAGTCAAGGAACAGAATAGGATAGTTTATTTAGCCTATATGTCAGTTAAGTAATAGAATAAATGATGAACCAGTGACAGCTCGGAAAACAATACAAAGCCAATCAGATCAGAGAAAGGCAAGTATTTCTATTAAAATTTAGTAGAAATTAGTTTTAGAATGAACAAAATAGAACGATGCAGTGTGCTATAAGCTGAATGTTAAGTAGGGGTAGAACAGTAAGTTATATCTTGGACGCTAATGGAGTGAATGGTATAGTGTCTTCTAGTCTGAAAATCAACTAAAGAATAGAATAGTAAAAATGGTATAGCGTATTATAGCCTAAACGTCAACTAAGGAATAGAATAAGTGATGAGCCGATGTCTTCTCGGCAAACAGTGCGAAGTCAATCAGGTCAGAGAAAGGCAAGTATTTTTATTGTGTAGAAACTTGCTTCAGAATGGACAAAGCGAAAAAATATACCGTTTTGAAATTTTGCACATCTGATTTACGTTTTTTTTTGAGTATTTAAGATTATCTTGCGACAGCTTCCCTTAATTCAAGAAATTCAGGTATTGCTTTGGTCAATAAGCCAGTTGAATCACTTCAAGTTATAGCTGATGTCATAGTTTTGAAATGAGAATGCTAAAAAGTTATTTTATTATACATAAAGTAGCTTGCACATTTCACATCATTATTTATTAATTTAGTATTCACTAATACTCATTGATTAAAAAACAGTGAACCAATAAATCACCATTGTTGTTTTCTTTCTGATTTAATATCATAAAATTTGCTCATTTCTGTTTTATGCTTATAGAAATTAACAGTTAAGTTGTCCAGGGAACAGATCATTTAGAAATTTGGTTTAGTGTGCCCTTCTTAAAGTTCCATTTATTTCAGAAACCTAAAAAGCATGAAAATGGCTCAGCACCAGAATCGAGCAAACGCCGAAGAACCCGGCCAACAGGTCTTAATTTCGATGATTGAGTTCATCACTTACTATATCATTCCAATTCCAGATTCATCTTTCAAAATCAATTTAAACATAATTAATATCATTCTTCTTTGTTGCTCATTTTGTAATTCTCAGCGTTCGATTGTGAATGCAAGTCTTTTCTGTAAACTTTCTATTGGATCATCAATTTCAGGAAATTTTTCATGCCAATCATTATAGATTTTTCCACTGCCTCTTATTATGCGCTATTGCTACAGCTTATTTTGCCTATTAAATCTCATTGTCAAAAGGCCGTTTTATCTGCTTTATCGTTTTTTTAAATTCTTTTTTTAATTTTCATCATTGGTTGCTAATGCAGTATGTATTGATCTCCTACATTTTATCTTGCTAGATTTCGAGGTAACTTTTTTATTTTAAAGTTATTAGTTGCATTTTTTCAAACAGAAAACTAGCAGTCTTCAAGTTTTGAAAATTCATTATAAATATTTGGTGAAAGAAACCAGGATAATGATAAATCTCTCTGGGTTGCAAACAGTGATGTACAATTTCAATGAGAAAACCAATGAAAAAATAGACGCTTGCGAAAGAAATGTCAGCAAAGTTTTATCACTTCCTTACACAGGTTTCACATAATGTCTTTTTTTAATTCATTTTGTCATTCTTTGATATCTTCCAATTTTTTAAAATTCCTGTTATTACATTTTTTTACACATTGCATATACGCAATTGTTCATTGTTTCAGCAAGACTGGTTGAATTTGCGTGGTTTCAGTGATTCATAGCTAATTTAGAAGTTTATTTGACTTCTTTTGATCCTTTTACGGACAAATGCATCACAATTTGAAATAAGTGGTCTTTTATTTTTATTTACTTAATATTGGACTTAGTGATCATTTTTCATTATGGATTTATTTGAAGGTTTGGAAATAATATGAAGCTATAGATTGAATACTGATAAGATCACCACTTCATATGCTAGATTACCTCGCCATGAAGCAAATGAGGTGATTTTCGGTAATTTATTTCAGATTGAGAAAAAAGTTATTCACAGAAATATGGTGGAGTTGGCAGACAGGTAATTTTAGGAACACAGTGATGTGTAGTTCAGTTTAAGAAGGTATTCGTTAATGGCTCTTGTCCTAATTGATGATTAATCTTATTTAGTTCATCAAGTAAACTTTGGAAGATTTATAAATATATAAAGATATTATATGGACTGCGAATCTATGCGCATAGTTAATACATAGTTTAATGCTAATAACATTATAGAAAGCATGCTTATCAAACTATTGAATTTTACGTAAAGCTATATGATTTTCTGGAATTTGTCTCGAGATTTTAATTTTAAATCTCAAAAAGAAAAATTAATTGCCGAAATTCATCTACAGTTTTCTCTTGTTTGCTTCATATTTTTTGATTATTCATTGTTCTTTTTTCTTGTGCAGTAAAAATTTTTACTACGACTATTTTCCGAGTTTAATTGAAAAAAAAATCTTTCGGATTGTTCGAAATGTTAGTGATATTGTCTATAATTTGCAAAAAAATGATTTTAAAATAGTAAAATATCATATCTGAATTCAATGTATTGGAAAAATTTATTTTTGCACAGCACGAAGTTCGAAACACTGATTGAACTATGTGTCACTGAGAAAGTGAAATGTAATGCGGAAGCTGATTTAATCATCAATATTTGAGAGGAAATTCTCAAAATGACACCAAAGCAACTAAAAAAGTGATATACAATAAAGAAAACCAGTATCTTTTCAGATCTGTGACCTTCACATTTTCATTACCTTTAGGAGTTGCTTGAATTTTTGTTAAGAAAATATTTGTCCTTGAAGATGGAACGATATGATTAAGCACTAAAATTCTTATGTGATCTAAGATGCTATAAAACCGGGCAATTACATTTACTCGATGTCTGGTATGAAATGCAACGAAATTCTGATCACTTATATCCATCTCAAAAATTGACAAGTTGTACATTAATTTATCAAACTGTATTATTTGTCTATAGATTTATTGCTTACATTAATATTTATTCACACTGAAGTTTTCCCATTTTATATTGGAATTAAATTTTTAGTAACACCGAAAAGCAGTCTACTGATTTTAAAAAGGAAAAATTTATTTTTTCTGAATAGTTCTATTTTTGACTCTATAATTTAGCTTTTATTTACAAGCTAGGCACTGTATAGGAGAAATATATATTTCTACATTAAATACTGTTAAATAATAACAGTTTTCATTTATCCCTTACTAAATTTAAGTGTTTTTGATATCTTAAATTGATCAATCAGGTTCTCCAATTAAAAAAAAATTTCAACCGTGAAAAATCGTTCGATCAATGAAAAGATGTAACTTAAATAAGTTAACCAATTATCATTGATAATTGCAAAAAGAGCAGTTCAGAATAGATTGCATCGTAATTATTTTGCATATCACACGGATTGCTTCAATTAAAATGCTTTGATTTGATCGCTTGGCTAAAAGTTTAGAGTTCGCTAAGCTTTTCCTTCTTTATTTCCTTGGTTGAACAATGAAAAGACGTTACTTATTGCACTTTCAGCTCCGTTTCTGTCAATATCACCTTAATTTATCATTTGCTTCATCGCTGATTTTCATTGATTAATCAGAAATATTTTCTTTTTTAAAGTTCAGTGAACTTGAAAACTAATTAGGGCAATTGTGAAGTGAAGAACAAATCGAGCGCAATTCAGGTGTACACATAAAACTGGTTTCAGATGTATTATATTGCCTTCGTTACGGTAAGTAATCAAAAAGATTTATATCAAAGGTGACAATTGTTTTTTTTAAATAGAACATATATGTTTAGTAGTTCCTATTTTTATATTGATTAAATGAAAAAATCGACTCTGTGTTAAATATATGTGTTAATATGTGTGTTAAAGATGATTTCCATTAATATTTTAATTAAACTACTGCTGAATTGTTGACTCGGGAATATTCCAGCTTTTTAGCTTACTTTGAAATTTTTTTATAATGGCTTATTCAGGAGCTTTGTAATTAAATTTTAGATAACTTTCTTTCTAAATTTTATTATGACAATAAGCTTAAACACCGAAATATTCATCAAATCAGTTACTTAAAATTTCATCTTAATTAAATCGTGAGGATCTGACATGCTCAATGTTAGCTTTTGTATATGTGAAAATGAAGTCTTTCATCATGAATTTATTTTCCATTGTCTGGGATGAATTTTTAAATATTTTCAATAAAATGAAATTTTAAAATGAACATTTTTCAATGATAAGAGAATGTTTTTCGAATTCAATATGAGCACGAATGGTATGTTTTTCAAGATTGCATTATGGCTAACGAACATTCCCAATGAATGTCTCGGGACATCCGATGAAATCTTGGTTCCGCTGCGTTCTGCTTTACGAGTGCGCTTCAGTGATGACATCTTCCAGCAATTATCAAGAGTAGTTGGTATTCTTTTGTTTCTGCCCCAAAGTCTGTGAATGTTTACAAGTTACTTCATTAAGTCGTCCAATGCAATTTAAAAATTTAGGAAGAAATCGAAATACGGAAATGTTGAAAATATATGAAATAAATTTAATATTACAATGCATTAAAATTCTGTTATAAAAATATCAGCGAAAATTAAAAAAACATAATTCGAATTATAAAGCTGTAATTATTGGTACTTTTTTTACTATTGTACAATTTCGACCTTTGCGCATGAATATGTTATGAAAATTATCAATTGTACACGTTGAACATATAAAAATGTGGAAAGATTTGGACATGAAAATGTATTCAAGTACTTAATTGAAACATAAAATTCGATATTTGAATCAAGTCAATGGACAACAAAGTTTAAAAGTTTTTGGCAATCTTATTGCAGAACATTTATTCAAAAAGTACACGAAACGGGTGACGATTCCACCTCAACAACAATGCTTTTCGGAAGGATGTGTTACGATTCAGGATTTCAAGCTTATTGCGCATGAAAATCCATCATACGTTCGAGTGTTACCAACACCAGCAAATTTTTTAACACTTAGAATTAGTAGCTTTAACTTCTAGTACGTTGTAGTATAATTTTATTAACAAGCAAAAATTAAAATCCAATTGAACAATGTTTACCTCCAATGTCTGCAAAAACAAACGTTATGGGACGGGTTTCAAGAAATGATTTTCATTGTTGATTAGTAACTTATTAGAAAGAAGTCACCATCTTTCCAACCATTGATCGTAATCAAATTATTAACTAAAATCAATGTTAAAGCATCGCAGGTACGTTATACGGGCAGTTACAACCATTACCGCTATTTCCGATGACAGTACCGATGTATGGGACGCTAGCAATATCAGCTAATCAACTTGCTATCGGAGCTACATTTGACATCCAGAAAACTGTGGTTAATATACCATATATTCGAGTAGTCAGTTGTTCACTAATTAATGATGCTATCTTTACTCAAGTAGAAAATATGGGCCTATTCACCGCCATCGTTAATGCCAAATATCAGGTAATCATTTTATAAATCACTTCTATTCATTTACTCATCTCATTCCAGTTTATTCTCTAATTACCCTCATAGATACGATAAAAATTCTTGGCTTTATCTAATAGATAATTTATCTAAGATTATGAACACAAAATGCTAATTTCTTCACATATGGTATTCATGATAAAGCTATCGCTTATACATAATACATTGTAGATTGAAATGATGGCAAAAACTCGCGAAATGCTAGAAGAAACTCTTTGCAGTACTATAAATAATGTTATCAATAATGAAATGAATACTCAGTTACTTCAAATACCGAATCAAATATCCATTCTTGATTTATACCGAACTCTTTTTGAGGTCAACGCTTATCTTTTTTCCTTTAAAGAAAATTGAAATAATTTTTTATTTTTATGTTCTCACTTTTATTTCATTGTGAATCATAAAGTGAAGTGTTCTGATGTGCTTTTCAAATCAGTGAAATTTTCTGTGCCATTTAAAATAGTATCAGGCATTTTATTTTAAAAAATGTCATTTTTTAAAAAAAAGGTGCAAGGAAGATTGTGTTGAATCAAGAATGTTTTTCCGGAGATTTCACTAAGCAAAAAATACTCTATAATATGTCGTCGAACGGAATACATTCTTCTTCTAAAATAATTATTTAGAACTCGGCTAATATAAGCAATCAGAAAATGAAAAGAGCATCAGAATCCGAAACAAAATATCTGCGGAGTGAGTCTTTTTACATATAAATAAATTAATCAATTAGTTAAAAATTCAAATTCCTTCTTTTTTACCTTGATATTTAAGTAAGAACTATTATCCTTCTCTTAAAAAATATAATCTACATTAATAAAATTTTTACGTCACCTTTGCAGTTCCAATGCGATTTAAATTTCAACCGCATTCTGAAAGAGATATGATGAACGTAACACAGTTAAACGGATTATTCGACGCCTCATCCCACAGAGATAAAATAAAAGCAAGAATTTCGAATTCATCATCAGTCTTCCCAGCAATCATAACACTTCAGGAATCGAATGAAATTTCATCTAACGTTAGTTTTTTCATATTTTCCTTTTTAAAGCTATATTTATCTTGGAATTTTTAATTTATTAAGCATTGATATGTACTTTTTTCTTTCTTGAATGTGTACAGTAATTCGTACTTCACTAATTCATTTTATAGAAGAGCAGTTCAGAAATCTGGTGGGAAAAGTTAGCCCTATTAACTGTTTCGTTAAGCATTCTAGATACCGGTGCAACATATAGTAGATTTTTCACCGGTCTGGATGGGGATGTGCATATCGGAGCATATGATCAGACCAAAGTTCGTTTTATTCTACTTCTTTCCATCCTTTTCTTCACCTGTGATAATAAATAACAACGGTTGCCTAGTTTTGCTGATAAATTTTTAATCCTATAATTTTTCGTATTACGTAATCTTTCTTCAGACGTTTCTTCGATTTCTATCACTTAAAAAATTCCATTCCTGAAAATATTCCGATATACAGATTTTCCATGGTTGAATTTATTGTATTTAAAACATATTACAATATGAATAGTCAGTAAGCATTATCAGATATTATCTAAGGCATTATTGTTAATTGCAATCTAAACTTTTCGTTAAAGAATAAAAGTCTCCATGATTTGCAATTCTTGTTTCCGTATAAGAATGAAAATAGCTGTTTCAGAATCCTTATCAACGACCGGAAAGATTACGATTTACTGAAATAATGAATGGAAATGCTATGGATTTGTTGATATCAGAATATACCATCAACACACTTCTTCTTAAAGCACATACGTAAGGATTCGATCAAAGTGAGCGGTGTGAATGATATTCCATTGGATGTATTGTACTGCGACAAGTCCGCCAACGAATCGGAAAATGATCCATTCAGATTGTCAGAACTGTTGTGTCATTCGTTGCATTGCCTTTCTCACTTACCAACAGAGCTAAATTACATAATGCGAGCTGCAAACGCTTACCTATTCTTAACATTTGTAACTGGGCTGATTACAGATCTAAGGAACAGTTAAGCTTGAGGTGATAACGTCTTCTCAGTTTCCGTGAAGTTTCTAGGATATGCACAGCATCCTTACATTAAAGCGCATTAAAATTTATTAGATCCATCTCGACGAAATGTTCGGATTGAATTTCATCGAATAACGTTTTTAATTAATAATCGCTAATTGAAATTCTAAATAATTTTTGTCGAGCATTTTATGGAACAAATTTTTCGAAATTCGAAAGAATTTAATTGAAATCAAAGATAACACTCTTAGATTTCTTAAGACCAGCGATGAATGCATCATCGTTGCAATTTTAGCTTCATTGTTATCGAGTTGCGCAACTTAACTTTTAAACTTGATGATTCTGATGTCTTTCGACAACTCAATTTACTCATAACTGATCTCTTGGTGCTACCATCGTTGTTTAGAATAGCACTGAATGATTTATTTCTCAGTGAGCAAAAGAAATTATTTAATTTATCGCTAAATTTCATAATGGCTGCTTTCAGCGTTGGCGCATTGGTTTTCAGCGTGACCTCAGGAACACCTGTACTTGGTAAATTAATACGTACATCGTGTGGAATAGATGAAGTTTGTCTATCTGATATTATTCCAGAAGCTGCTGAAATATATCCAAACAAGCAGCTTGAAATTATTCTGCGTATTACTAAACCACCTAAATCAGTCATTTCGACAGGTTTGGCCATTTTAAGAGCAAGTAAAATTTCACTCTATTAAATGACCATAGGCAATGTTTGAAATTTCCTGATTTATTTTTCCAAATCAGAAAACTTTTGAATTGTGAATTTTATAAATCAGGTACCGCTATTGTAATGCTCGAAGGTCGGGCGACATTTTTTGTCGAAGGGTCAATCAAAAAAATTGGTGTAATACCGTTTAGTACAACAATACAATGCAAAGTTATAAGCTTACCTCGCCGTATTGCTGGTTAGTTTTAATAGCAATTGAAATGAAACGAAACTAATTAGAAAACTATTTTGCAAATTACATCTCGAATTTTTCTTAATTTTTCGGAGTTTTCATGCATATTGCATTTAATTTAATTTTTAGGACTAATAAAAATAAGAGCGCTACAATTCCATGAATACATCGATTTTTTCAATCTTTCATTACAATCATTGAATAGCTTCAAAGAAGCAGCAAAAGGTGCTGTGATGAATATGATGAATGGGATACTTCGAAAAGGCTTTAGTTTAAATGAATCAGCAATATCACGATTCTCTAATACATCTATTAATCTAGTTGATAGAGCTGTTTTATTGCAAACAAAACTTGATATCGAGAGAAGTTTCTATTAGCAGATGCCAATTTCAGTGTAGGAGCTCAATGCCAAATTTTATAATCTTTACTTTCTCATACAGTGGGATTTACAGACAAAATACAACTTCAACTTCAACAAAATACAACTTTTCACAGAATATATTCTTTAAGATTTCTTTTCCATTGAAATTACTCCGTTCATTTTTTCTATTCCATACGATTATAATTCATTCTGTCATTTTGGACATTTCTTTGTACAGATCCTCTAGAACATTTTTTTAAATCATTTCATGCACTTGTAACTTTTATTACTTTTAATCATGAATGCTCTGTTTCAAGATTTTCTGATGTACATTTAAGATACATTCTTTTTTAATGAAGCAATAACAGCAAATGATGCATTTTGTGAAGAGAATTTCACAACAGGCAGAATAAATCAAATTTTTCAAACGATAATAAATATACCGTGATATTTATTGAGATTGAGCAGAATGCAAATGATGACAAAATTCGTAAAAGGAATAAGTTGTTTAAGTAATGCTAAATTGAAGTTATAAAAGTTAAATGAGAAACAAAAAAGAAAATTTTGGAACAAAGTTATTTGAGGAATATTTCTAATCAACGGATCGATTAAAACACTAACCATTCATACAATGCAATATTCTTAACCATTAAAAGCATTTCATTTCCTATAATTCTTCTGTTAAACCGTCTATCTGAGATGTAGATATGACATACATTATCTGAGATTCTCATCGTAATATTTGTTAGAAAGACGTATGAATTTCTCGGACAACATAAGATGTTTTAATGGTTAGCTGGTAAATAATTCGATGTATTCGGTACGATTATTTCAGAGCTATTGTTCATACTTTATCCGTTCATATTTACGAAAATTAAAGACTGATTTATTCGACACTACTGAAATGTATTTGCATTCTGTAGATCAAATCGAAGTATGGGAAATGTGAAAAATTCATACTTGTTGCAAACCATTCGTCTCTCTCTCTAAGTAATATCCTAAATCCAATCGGATATTTTTGAACCTCAGAAACACTAAAAATATTATTTTTAAGAGAATTAAAATGATAAAATGTGAATTGTAACATGTTATATTAAATAGCATGAAGTTTAAAGAACGAACTTTCGAGGGTACCGAATGCAATTGTAATCGAATGAAAAAAGTGTATCGTGACGTGAGATGGCAACTGAGGATACTTTTACCGATAACGAAAACGAAAATGTCTACTAATTTGAGTTACGGCCTAATCTAATCATTCTTCTTGAGCGACTTAGACGCAAGTATATAGATCAGTTGATTTTGAAAAATAAATATCGTAGAATATTTATATTGGGATATGAAATTTTCACTCGCGGCCTTTTGGTCGTTGATGTAAAGTTTGGATATGAATGAACGAGGATGATCGATCTGAGATGGAGTTTTATGAGAGGAGGGAGGATGGATATTAAAGTGGTGGGTGGGAGTGGTATGTTGTCCACGTACGTGAAGTAAGTACATTGTTATGTATTCGCATGCATCTAGAAGACCATTAGTTATCCAATAGGTGATGTGTTTCTAGAAGAGGTATCGTTTCGTTACGGAGTATTAGCAGTGTCATTTATAGTACAAACAAAAATCTACAAATCTGTGTTCAGTAGAATTTTTCATTCAGAATTGTTTTCATTTTCTTTTGGATATGCTCTCTAAGTCTTCAAAAAAAAGACCTGAGTAGTCTTTATGAGTTTGGTGAAAGTTAACTAAAGTGCATGCATATTCACAAGTATGCTTACATTAAAACACATGCATTAGTTTTCGACGACTATAAAACAGTCTAAAAAAGTGGAATTATACCGTTTTAATGTTGGAAAAATTGTCTTATGTCATTTTGTGGAAGCACAGTTTCTTTCATATCTTTTTGATTGGTCTTTTTTATTGCTAGGAATATAAATTTGTTGTCATATACATAAAATCGCTATTGGTAAGAATTTGTAAAATTATTTGCAAATGGATTTATTTTCTCTATGATAAGATGTCGCTCTTCTGCAACTTATAGTTGCTGGTAATAATTTTTTGTACATCTCCCTTAAAGAAATTCGTTCTGTATATCTAGAGACTAACGCATTACTGTTTTAAGGGACTTCGTAGAGAAGGAGAGATGGATACCAAGACGTCCAGTTAAAAACGAGTTTCTTACTTCGCGCACATAGAGTTATCATAATTGGTCAAACATTATTTTGCAGCTAAAAATGGGTGACAGTGTACCGAAATATACACCTTCTTCTAGTGGAATTAACGGACAGCCATATATGGGCACATCAGGTGGCTATGTACCTCCAATGCAGTATACAGGAGGAACCGAATCACCTACGACAGCCCCTCCGCAACAACAATCTCAGATGCAGTTTGTTCAAGGATCTGTGCAGCACGGAATAACTGCGGAAGAAGTTGCAATCGCCAAACTGGATAGTTCAATAGCAAGCATGGAAGAGCAACAGATGACGGCAGATCCGCGTTATGCACAGATGCTGTTGTTGAAACAAAAAATTACAGGTTCACTGCTTGACATAATTAAGACTAACAATTTTTTTTCAGTGAGGTGTTTCATTAGTAATAACCGATAAGTTAATGTTTAAGGACAAATTGAAGTTCTTTAAGAATTTTACTTGTTTGAGCAAAACATTATTCCAGTGGAACAAATAGAACAATGGTCAATGGAATAAATAGAACGATGGGTTTTTACTGAATATTTGAATAGCTTTTGAAATGTTTTATTCTTTAGGAACATCATCCACCGAAGTGAAGCATCATCAACCGTTAGACACGACAATAAAAGAACCGCAGGAAAACACATTTACATCTGAACAGTTGGAACAGCTGAAGGCACAGGTATATTTTAGATATCCATTCAAATTGCGAGTTTTCATGAGATATATTCTTGCTGACACATTGTTTATAGATTGGTGCTTACAAACAATTAGCAGCACAAGAACCAGTTGCAGCAACTCTTATCGCGTCATCTATATCGAAGCCGTCTTCCCTGCTTCCTGAACCGTATGAATTTCCTGTTGAAACGGAAAATGGTGAGAAGCTTCCATATGATTTGATGAAAATTTTGACACTACATCAGCAACGTGCCAACCGAAGTACTTGTCTTCCTCCTCCTCCTGGAGTTGATCCACAGACAATTCTGAAAGAACGGGAATACAGGTACATAGAAATTTTAATTTCATTATATGTCATTGAAAAATATTCAAATTTACCGGGGACATTATAGCTCAGAAGGTGATGGTAGTTGATATTGATTTACTGATACAAATATAAAGGATACCGATATAATTATATAAGACATTTGAGATAATAAGTTGGCAAGACTTGTATAAAAGTATGCAAACATGTAAGTACGAAAATCCTACGGTAATTACAGGAATATTCTTAGGATGAATGAATTTTCCTAAATGAATGAATTTAAATTTTGATAAACTCATGTTGGTTCAAATTTTTTTCAGAATTCAAAATAGAATTGGAGCGCGAATCCAATGGCTCAGCAATCTTCCTGCAAATTTAAGCAAACGGTTATTATTAAAAGCCGAAATCGAGCTTCGTGCTCTTCGCTTGTTGAATCTGCAAACGCAGGTAAACTAGACAAGCTAGAATTTTTCAGATTTATAAGTATTTTTGTTAAATTCCCGTGATTTAGGTACGAAATGAAGTCTTGAGCCAGCTAAAAAAAGATACAACGCTTGAAACTGCACTCAATCCATACGCTTATCGTCGAACCAAACGACAGTCTCTCCGTGAAGCACGAGTTACGGAAAAATTAGAAAAGCAACAAAAAGTCGAGCAAGAACGCCGTCGTCGGCAGAAGCATAATGATTTATTGCAAGCAATTCTACAGCATGGGAAAGAATTCAAAGAGTATCATCGCAATAATCAGGTGATTTTTTGACTGGAAAAGTTTTCACCGTTAATCAAAATTTTTAATTTTTCTTCTAAAGACGGAATTAATTTTCCAGGTCAAGCAAAGTAAAATAAAAAAGGCTGTGCTAACTTATCATGCTAATAGCGAAAAAGAGCGAAAAAAAGACGAACTCAGAAATGAGCGAATGCGTATGCAAAAATTAATGCAAGAAGATGAGGAAGGTTACAGGTAAGGTTCACTTCTAGAATTTTTTTTTGTAAGTAGAATAACAGTTACAAAGACATGTATGTACTAATAAATATGACTTTAGACAATTACTGGATGAGAAGAAGGACAAACGTTTGGTTTTTTTGTTACAACAAACAGATGAATATGTAGAAAGCTTAACAGGACTTGTCAAACAACATCAGGCAACGGAGAAACGACGAAAACGTAATGAGCGCCGTGAGCAGAAAGAGAAAGAAAAAATGCAAGGTCTGTCTTGTTTTTATAATGATATTGATTGTTGAGAAGAGAATCTGTGTTGCAAAATCGATGGATCGATGATTTTTGCAGAGAATGGTGAGTGTGAAATACGAATACGCATAAGGGATGCAACAACTGGTGAGATATTACCTGTAGATGAAATGCCGAAATCAGAAGATATTGATACTTGGATTGAAGCGCATCCCGGACATGAAGTAATACTTTTTTTTTGCAAGGATTCTATAACGTATAATGCTAAATCACAAACACCTGGATGTGTTTTTAAGAGGGCTTTTCATCGTTAGGAAATTATAGGGTATAAAACTTCAAATGAGGATGTGGTATAGAGACATTGTTAGAACTTAATATCAAGAAAAATATCGCGTACAGGTATTGTACGGGGAAACCATTTAACTCTTATAAGATATGAAAATTGTGCTAAATTGTTGAAAATGTTTTCGAAGGTGGTATCGCGTGAAGAATATTCAGACAGTGAAGATTCAGAATCAGACGAACCAATGACGGAGCCAATTGAACAAAAGAAGGATGATGAATTTGAAGGTTTTCCTACTACGGTTTGATACAGTTCTGATAGGTTGATTAATAACGCAATGCCATTTCTTTTAGATCAAATAATTACTGATACATGGTCATATAAGTACATTTTGAAATATGTTGAGGTATGGACGAAGAGACACGAAATCGTAAAATTATTGAGAAAGCTCGAAATGAAGAGGATGAATATGATCAGAAAAATAGACGCCAGATGGAATCTTACTACGCAACGGCTCATAAAATCAAGGAAAAAATTGTGACGCAGCATTCATCGTTGGGTGGTGGCAATCCCGCTTTGCAGCTCAAACCTTATCAAGTTGGATTGCACTGATCATGCTTTTTTTAGTTTTAATGCATTTTCTTCACCATGTTATTGCCTTTGAAATTTGTTTTTTGTTTTTCTTTTTATATTTACACACGCTAATTAGTTTTTAGAATGGTTTTTGTAAGATATATGATGATAAAAGATTTCAGTTAAAAGGGTTGGAATGGATGGTTTCTTTATATAACAATAATCTTAATGGTATTCTCGCGGATGAAATGGGTTTGGGAAAAACAATTCAAACGATTGCGTTAGTCACATATTTAATGGAAATAAAGAAGTTAAATGGACCGTATTTAATCATTGTCCCTTTGTCGTAAGTTTTTGTTTATTATTTTTACTCTGATTTCTGTTGTTGCTTTTTCAAGTTGTTGTTGTAAAGGAGTGAGAAATTGAGCTTATGGATGAAAGTTATTAAAAAATTTTGATTTCAGGACTATTGCAAATTGGAGTTTGGAACTTGAGAAATGGGCACCACATGTTGTAAGCATTGTTTACAAGGGAAATAAAGAGGCACGTAAAAAACTAGAAGCTTCTATTCGTCGGAACGCATTTAACGTGCTGTTGACCACTTATGATTATGTGCTGAAAGAGAAAGGTCTTTTGGGAAAGGTGCTTTTTTTATCCTTATCAAGAGAACATAGACATTTTTGCGACCGAATATTGATATGATAATATAATTACTATAGATATATTTTAAATTTTATTGAAAATATCGAGATGATCTATATTATAGATACGATGGAAGTATATGATAATTGATGAGGGTCACCGAATGAAAAATCACAATTGCAAATTAACCCTAGTTTTGAATGGATACTTCACTGCTCAACATCGTCTTCTCCTTACCGGAACTCCATTACAAAATAAATTGCCAGAGCTTTGGGCATTATTGAATTTCCTTCTCCCATCAATCTTCAGCTCATGCGGAACCTTTGAACAATGGTAATAATTCAAATTAATTTCACAAAAATAAGAACACTGTGGTTTTGGCATGGTTCAATATAATTTTCAGGTTTAATGCTCCATTTGCGACAACTGGTGAAAAAGTGGAGTTGAATCAAGAGGAAACGATGTTGATCATTAGGCGGTTGCACAAGGTATGTTGTTTTTCACATATAATTGTATTGGTTGTGTGTGTCTCACTAGTAAATCATATTTATAAACATTATTTTTCCTTTTTTTTTCTTGATTTTAGATTCACCTTGGTTCGTGTAGTTTTCGAAACAACTTTTTCATGTATCTCTCATTTAAAGAGTACTGTAAGACTGTAACTTGCAGTCGATATATTTTTCAAGAACAGAATACTCAATTTTAGGTGCTACGTCCATTTCTGCTGCGCCGTTTGAAGAAGGAAGTAGAAAGTCAGTTGCCAGAAAAAACCGAGTATGTTATTAAATGCGATATGAGTGCTCTACAAAGAATTCTTTACCAGCATATGCAGAAGGGTCTACTTATCGATAGCAAGCATGTTCGTTTTGTTATCTTTTTGTGAAATAGGGATCAAATGTTTACTGCTAAAGACAATGCATTAAGGAGCGTGAACTAAAACCTTCTTCTAGGCTGGTGGGCGAGCGCTGATGAATACAGTTGTTCATCTTCGAAAACTTTGCAATCACCCATTCCTTTTTGAAAATGTGGAAGATGAATGTCGTGAATTCTGGAAAGTGTCTGATGTTTCTGGGTTAGTTTTTTACTTAATATTTTTAATGAATAATATCAAAAACATGAATTTTTGCAAATTCTTCTTCAATTTCTGCATTTCTGCACCCATTATTTCAGGAAAGACTTATATCGTGTAAGCGGTAAATTTGAACTCTTGGATCGTGTTTTACCGAAACTAAAAGCTTCTGGTCATCGCATTCTCATGTTTTGTCAAATGACATCACTTATGACAATTATGGAAGATTATCTTAATTACAGAGGTAAGAATTTTTGCTCGAAGTTAATTGTCTCTGGACCTACATTTCCACTATCTTTCAGAATTTAAATATCTCCGACTTGATGGTAGCACAAAACCAGATGAGAGAGGACAGTTGTTAGAACTATATAACGCACCAAATAGCGAATACTTCATATTTATGTTATCAACACGTGCCGGTGGTCTTGGTCTAAATTTACAGACCGCCGATACAGTAATCATTTTCGATTCGGATTGGAATCCACACCAAGTTAGAAATTCTTATTTTGCTAGAAATAAAAACTTGAATCCTTCTTACCATTTTTTGAGTTATGCATATATACATGTATATAGATATAATCCTGCGCTTAATTGTAATTCAAATTTTAGCTTTAGTTTATCTTTTATCCATAAAAACCTCCACATGAGTACAGGATATGCAAGCACAAGATCGAGCTCACCGTATTGGCCAGTCTCGTGAAGTGCGTGTTTTGCGATTGGTTACCGTGAATAGTATCGAAGAAAAAATTCTGGCTGCAGCTCGATATAAGCTGAACGTAGATGAGAAAGTTATTCAAGCAGGGAAATTTGACCAACGTTCTACAGGCGCGGAACGTCGACAAATGCTGGAACAAATTATTAGGTTAAATATCAGTTGTTAAAATCAATTGTAATATAATTTTCTACTCTTTGAGTAAATTCGATTAAAGGATGAATTTTTATGTTATTTTTTCAGAGCAGAAAGTGAAGATGATGATGAAGATGAAGTGCCAGATGATGAAACAATCAATCAGATGGTTGCGCGATCTGAAGATGAATTTGATATGTTTCAGGTAAATTATCTGGCCTCTCTAGCATTCGAATCGATATTACTGTTGAACTTGGATTTGATTTTTATTAATTGTATTCAAGAGAATGGATATTGAACGTCGTCGTCAAGAAGCTGCTGAGTATCGTCGCAAACCTCGACTGATTGAAGATAGTGAGATACCGGAAGGCATTGTCAAGGCATCACAACACTTTATTGACGAGGAAAAAGAACCACAAAAATCAAAGCTTACATTCGAACCAGTTGGACGCCGACAGCGGAAGGAAGTTGATTATTCACAGGTTATTTTCAAATTGATTTCGAAAATTATTCAGAATCTTTTAAATACTGTCTCATAGTTTTGTGTTTCAGGATTTGATGTCAGACCGTGATTGGCTAAAAAGTATCGATGAAGATGTGGATGACGAAGATGACGATGATGAAGAAGAGAAAAAAAGAAAGAAAGGGAAGAAAGATAGGGGAAGAAAAAGACGTCAAATTGGTAAACTCTATAAGCGATAAATCTTTTTTTTGCTTTCAGGTTACTAATTATATATGATTGATTCTTTTTTCTGTAGATGACGACGATGATGAACCGCAGAAGCGCAGAAAAGTTTCACCTGAGATAACTTCACTTCTCAATAAGCTGTATGAAGCCTTAATAAAATATAAAACTAGGTATGATTCGTATTCCTTTTACAAATTTCCAGTTTCACAATAAGTTTTCGTCCATTTTTGCCCCGTTTTCCTTTTCACTGAATTCATTTTTTAGTAGTGGAAAGGAATTAGCGGCAGCTTTCGAACAGTTACCTTCGCGAAGAGAGCTGCCGGACTACTACGAAATCATAGAGAAACCGATGGATCTTAATAAAGTGAAGCGGAAAATTAAGGATGGTAAATATCATAGTGTGCAAGATATGGGAAATGATATCAGACTTTTGTGTAATAATGCAAGAGTAAGTTTCGTGCATTAGATTTTGTTTTTGGTTTTTCTTTCATGTTACGGATTTTCCAGATCAATTTTACAGTAAATTTGAAAGGTCATGCAAACTGGTATGTCTTTCAGAAGTACAACATAGACGGTTCGGAAATCTTTAACGATTCGGTTTTATTGGAAGTTTTGTGGACTAAAATATCCGGTGATGAGCAGCAAGCTACTACTTCGAAATCTCTTATCTCAGCAGAACCGAAGATGGAGAAGACTTTTTCAGAATCAAAAGACACAGGCAAAGATTCTAATAAGGAAGATTCAAAAGAATCTACTGCAACGAGTGCACGAAGTAGTCCCAGCCTTGAAGACGACAAAGTGAGTTTAATTATGTTGTAAAAATTCCGGTTGAAAATTTATATTTCTTATATATACCTTTTTTTATTCTTATGATGTAGTTGTGTAGGAGGTTCTCACATCGGAGTTTCAGGATAGCGGTCGTCGGAAGAAATCCCATCCCGTTAAGCGTCCGATTTCACCAGATGACTGAGGACAGAGTGAATTAACTTTATCGATAGAATAAGCATAGCGAACATGTGAACCTGTATAAATGTTGTTTATCGTTTCCAGTCGTCTCCTATGTCGAAACTTGCACTTGTGACAGAAAGTATTTTTCGTCCATATTGATTAATTACGGTAGTACTAAGCATTAAATTTTCTTGTTTCTAGTAATAAGAAATGTTACTGCCCTTGAATATTTCAGTTTGAATCTTCGATTTTTTTACATATACAAATATATCAAAGTTTCTAATTGCATTTGATACTTTTTATTTTTCTGCAAAACTCTTCACAAATCTGGGCCCTTTAGGCATCTCGTAACTATCGTTTGTTGTATTGTTTTCATATATATATAATGTCCATACGGTGCCGTATAGAAGAATGTCGTTAATCAGAGAAAATAAAGTATTAGTGGTGTCGCAAAGAAGTTTATCTTAGATATCCGCATTATGGATATCGAAAACGCGCACTATATTCTTCCGTTCTATGACTGACAGTAACCTGCACTGCTGGAGAAAAAAGATCAAAAAACAAGGATCCAACTCAATTTGTTCTGGTGAAAAATAAAAATTTCATGAAATATTGAACTTAAGACTGAAAACTCGAGCAACTCGTCCGCATTATTAAATATCAGATATGCAAGATAATACTTTACTATTGAGGAAAGGAACTTGACGATTTATTGAGGTGTTTCAGCAGATTACACAGAGCTCTATTCTTGAATATATATTGTTTTATACTAATTCCGCACACTAGCCTCCTGAATAAGATTGTTCACCTTTGGATATAAATTAGGATTCTTGACAACTGATTCTCTGAAGGCGTTTTATCTGTCCTGCTGGTTTCATCTTCCAAGAAAATAATTACTATCGTTAGAACTGTCATATAAATTAATGGTTAAATTCATGACTTGAGATAGAAATATATTCATCATTAGTTAAGCAAATAAAGGTCAATTAGCCATATACACATGACCTGATTATAAATAAAATATTCCTAAGATTTAATGTATCTTCTTGGAGAAAAACGAATAGAATTGATTACATCATTAAAAATAAGACAGATAGTGGATCAAAAAGTTCGTATCTCATTTGCATACAAAATTTTCCACTAAACATTCCTGAAATACCACATTTAAGATTTTTATTAATTAATATGTTTGATAATAGAAAGTCGATTTCCCAGTGTTCTGAGCAGTTCCCAATCTAGGGCCATATTCATGATGTTATATCGCCCTCGCCTATTTATCACTGGTGTTAAATATTAGTACTATGTATGATTTAATGTTACTATGGTTATAGATAAATTAAAAAATTGGAGAAGCGGGTTGGCGCTCAAACTATATGAAAGTTCATGAACGAAGACAAAGCTCCACAATCCTAGAAATTATTATACATTACATAAAGATATATAGTGCTACGTGAAGCAGATGAAGCACTATCGAAAAACAAAAAATAACCTTAGAAAGTTTAAACGATATTCACAATGAAGTTTGTTATATGCTCTTATCGCTAAACAAAACCTATATCAGTATTCTGTATGGTCAACAAATCCAAACTGAATCTCAAAGAAAACAAAATTCATGATACAGGCCATCTGACTAAAGAAAATGCTCTATCTAATGTACTATTCCATTTTGCACTGAGCGACGAGCAATTTTCCACCCATGGTAGCATCTGCAAAAGAAAACAATACAAATCATAGAAAATAAAATTTCAACAAAAAAGAAAAGATGAAGTTAATGAAAAATAGATGAAGCATCTAACTCCCAAACAATTAGATGAAAATGAATAGGAAAACAATTTGATATTGATAAATGCAAACCTCTTTCGGAAAAACAATCATTCCCGGAACTACGGTTTCTTTTAGAATTATAAGTTTTTGCGCTCCTTGGTTCGAGTCTAAAGACCAAATATCAAGATGATACGAAACTTTCAACACTGCAACCACTACACCAATTTTTATTCCAGTCCTGCAGATAATTAAAAATAGCATTATATTTACTTTGCAAAAAATAAAAAGTAATCGAATAATCACAAAATATAAGTAAAAGATGAAAATTGTAAGAATCCGCTCATTTAATTTTGGATTTGTCATTAGTATAATTGTCATTAATATGTCATTAATATGAGTTGAACATATTCATAAAATACAACATAAACATTAGCTTTATTGATGTTAAAAACACTATACAAAATTGATTTAAAAAAAAGAAATAATTTTAACATTTCTTTAACTTCTAAAAATATATGAGCATAAAGATCAGTTGTTCCGTTAAATTTGTTGCATATGGATCACTCGAATTATTTAAATACTATTTCATATTATTTTAAATTATTTTATATTATTTAATCTTATTACTTCTATTATTTTTAAATCCTAGACCTGAAAATACCAGTAGCATTGAAGTAAATAATTACATTTTGCTAAACTCTATCTTTGTCATGGTGATTTCGCAAAATATAAGAAATAATTGAAAATTTTTCATTAAAAGATTTTTTTGGAAAAAATAAGGCTCTAGAAAAAGCAAACAAAGACTCCAAATGTTTTCATATATTACATTTGCATAAAAATCACAATCTAAATTTTTATTATAATTGAAGTAAAAGTGAAATCTTTATATTTTTAAAAAGCTTAGACATAAATAATTGAAACTATTAACCCTACTAATAATATTTAGGGAGATCTAATTAAAACGAATTTACAAGTTTAACAGTTTAAAAACAATTTAAAAACACACTGTTTAACAATCCAAACTTCTGCAGCAACAGAACTTTCAACAACAATATCTTACCTATCGATAATTTTCTTCATCTGCATTAATTGAAATCTATAGTATAAGAAACCTTTTTTTTATTTTCTTAGAATCTTTTTTCAAAATTTACTACCGGTCGGAGGGGAAAACAATAATAAATAATGTGTGAGAAATGTATTCCAGTAACAAATACACTTAAATGCCATTACTTTACATTTCACAAAATAAATTTAAAATGGAAAATGATACTAAGTACGAAACTTTTACCTAGCAATATGATACGGCATAATATTTCATATTCAATTTGGCTGAAAAAGATATATACTGACTATCCATTTCTTGCAAAGAGCTATTAATGTTTTCAATATCAACACTGTTAGACTCTCAAATGTTGAAACTCAAATAGTTCTTATTGAGAGCTGTTAAATACTAATACACATTTCAAAGTAATGCAGTGTAAGATAGCATCCCATCAATCTTACAAATATAATGATTTTATCTTTTCCAATTAACTATAATTTGTTAAAACTCAACAAAACTTCAAGAAAACCATTTCCTTAAGCTTTAAAATCTTTTAATTATATTGATTACGCTTCAATCACTAATTTTCATGATAAAGTGGAAAAGATCAGGGAACTGCTGATTAAAACACCGCACAATGCCTGAGAGATTTATTAAGCATTCTCATCTTAACTAAAAATTACTTAAGAATGCAAATAATGCACCAAAAAACTTAACCAAACTAAATGATATAGGTTGCAAGGATAACCTCTTCTTATTTCTGATCAGTAAATGTAATACTATTTACTAAAGTGAGGAAAATAATCGTTTTTGAATGTTAAATATTAAACTGACTGAGTAAAATATAATGAAGTGATACTGTTGGATTTAAAAAAGTCTGCAGAAAGTTATTATTATATCATTATTATTTTGATTAAACAAGATTTCATTTTTATCACGAAGTACCCATATTCCATAACTTTACATAAGTTCACGTGATTCATAAATAAAATAACAGTTATTTTCTTTACCAATCCATTCATTTTTCATTTTAATGAGAAGATTTCACTTGATACCATTTGTCGATTCCCTAAATGTCACAAATCTATAAAACTTCGTGACAACCTCACCATCAAATCTACCACTAAGTGAACTAATACACTTCTATAGTTTCCCTACTGGAAAAGTTTTCTTATTCATTTCTTTTTCTGTTGTTACATTTACAATTTACTAAATGTTCAGATTCTCCACAACTTATAGTACAAAATAGTTTCAAATTCTTCTATCGAACATAAATTTTTACAATGAAAGCTTTCGAAATTATGAAATATTATACTAAAGTTAGCTTACAGTTAATTTGATTAATCATATTAAAAACATCAACTTAAAAACTTCCTATCTCTTCCATTAATTACAGAGGATAAACAGGAAAAGTTTAGAGTGTATGTCCTATTTTGAAATCTAAAAAAATTTTCATTTTACTCACATGAAAAATAAGTAGCCAATGTAGACGAGGAAACGAAATATAGATGACAAACTTTCGTCAATTTCACAAAGAGAAATTTTTTGGAATTTGAACATTGAGTTTTCTTCAAATCACTAAACCTAGAAAATGATATGACATATATAGCAAGTCGTCGTATCAATCCCAAACTACTTTCTTCATCGTGCAACCGGATTAAGCCATAAGTAATTCGGTGAGCTGACGATAAGATTCAAGCAAGAATCACTATCTATTGAGCTATCTCTACTTCTTTAAAGTATTCGAAAGCGGGAATGAAACGACAAAAATGATACTGAAACAAATAAAATATTACATACCGTACTAGTTGTCGGAGAATAGCCATTTTAGTAGACGAATGATTATCGGACAAAATAATCCTTAAATGAAGTGATTTTAAGAGATAGTATGCATTCTGTTGAGGGTAGGATTGCTTAAAAGAAAAAAAATGTCAGATAAAAATGAGATCCTCAGCATTTACGACAATAAATTAAAACGTTCCTTATGAATTTGTCATTGAGAAATAATTAGTGTTACGAAAATAACAAACACAAAATAGTGTGAGAGAAAGAGCAGAAAAAGAAATATATCGCACTAAACCAATTAAAGATATTTATATTTTGGTTTTTCGCAAAGTGTCGCTGAACCACCACAGGCATTTCTTTTATCGTTATTGAGATTAATGTAAAGTTGTACCTTCGAAGAAATCCAAAACAGTTTATAAACTTTAAGAATGAAGATAGAAGGGTAAAGTGAAAAAGGTAAGGGGCGGGAGTAACTTTGATTGGGAAGTGCTGCAAAGTATAAGTGTACTCTTAAGTATTATTGATCTGATTTATGATTTATTAATGATTTATTAATCGTTCAGAAGTTCAGAATAATCTATTCTACTAATTTCTTTTTAGATTTGGTTTCCTTCTGTAAAATCCAATTACTTTTCTCTTACGTGTGCTTCTCATTCTTGTTGGCAGTATTGGTGGTGATTTGACATTGGTATTGAGTGCAGTATATATGGAACTAAAAATCTCACTGATAAGATTATATTTGTGAGATTGAGGGATTGATCGGAACTACGCAGGCGCATATTTTTGGTATTTTTCATTTTAACGTTAATAATTATGACCGAAAATATATCTGAGGACGATTTGATGCAGTGGCAAAACTCATCGATTGATGATTTCGTTGAAAACCTGAAGCGAATTAATGATAAGTTTGAAAAATCTTATGTATTTGGCCATATTGATATCGTCAGTAGAAATCAAATACAAGCCATATTCCATGACCGTTTTCAAGAATCGTCAGAAATTCGTCAGCAAATCCTTCGATTTTTACGAATTTTGGCGCGTGATAGGCAAGATTTGGATCAGTTATTGTCTCCCAGCTTGGTGCAAAATATACTTACCGTTGGCCTTTTTGCCGAGCAGTCTTTCGAGTTTGACTGGGAATCATTCATCCAGGCTGAAATGTGTCTCATAAATATACTCTTCAATAGTAATCTTGCCAGAAATGAGTTTAATGAAGTTGCTTCGAATCTGCTGCTTAATCGAATTAGACTATTAAATGAAGTTCCGAGAAGTTGCTCTAGGCAGCGGAATACTGATAACATTTCAGTTACTTTCCAAGATATTACTATTTCTGCAAAACAAAAAATTCCTGAATTTCCAGTTAAAATTTTGAATAACGAGCAAATAGATTTGGTTGCTTTTTACGACCTCCGTATTGCATTTGTTGCAAGCGCGCAGTCTAAAGATTTACAGCTGCAGTGGTTGAAAAATGGGTGTGAAGTTTTCCTGAAAGTATTGGAGCAGAGTTTGCATTTCCCGGACCGACTGAAACAAGGTTCGGATCGGAGTATTGTGGAACACACGAATTGGGCATTGAAAATTTTGTTTAATATATTTTGTTATTCTTGGGATGATTCTGCAGAGTCAAATGCAAAGCAGTGCATGTTACTGTGCTCAAAAATTGTCACCTTAGAAAACATTGACCCATCTCTTGATCAATCCGCTATAGATGTAATTGCAGTATTGCCACTGTCATACGAGTGGTTGGCGCCGAAATTACAGAACACGGAGAAAGAGAGTGACGTGAATGTACTCCACGGTGGACGTGATATGACTTTTGCAGATGCTGTACTTCATGCGTTAGAGCGACGACTGGAAGAGGAAAATAATGAAAGGAATGAGCTTCTTGGTACATTTTTAACTGTTTTGATACGTCTGAGTTCTCAAGTGAAAGAAGCCCGACGTTATTTACGTTTACTGGTCATTCCACCACTTCATGCTACTGATGTTGAACGACGGCCGGATGATGGTGCTGAACTGCGTAATCGTATGATACGCTTAATGATGAGCATTTCGAATACTCAGGATTTGGCAGCTGAATTCATTTTTATTTTGTGCAAAAAAAGTGTTAATCGTTTCGTAAAATATTGTGGTTTTGGGCATGCAGCTGGTTTATTGGCTAATCGTGGCATCTTGAATGCTTTAAATATCCCAAAAAATCAATCGGATAGTGAAGCTTCAGAAACAGAAGATTATAAAGCAATTGAAACTCAGGTGAATCCTGTAACTGGTTGCATTGAACCTATGGGAGAAAATCCATTCACTGAGATGACTGAGGAACAAAAAGAATATGAGGTGCATCGGTTGATGAATGATATTAACAAACTAATGAATCAGGGACTGATAACTCCAGGACAAATTGGAAAAGATGGACAATTAGCGCCTGTAAAACATGTGCTGGAGCTTGTCAAGGACTATGACGCAGAACTTGATAAAAGTGATAGCGAGGATGGTGGATCCTAACTATCATCAAATTAAAATCTATCCATTATATACCTGTCTCATTAATTATGGGTTGCACATTTCTAATGTTATACTGCATCAAAAACCAATGATATACTCTCAAAACGGACGATAAGTGTTTCAAGATTCTGTCTCAATTATGTATTTACAAATCTCCAAATATGCTTACTTCTCTATTCTTGGCGATTTCGAGCTAAAAATTCATGTCTATTTCCCTTCTTTAATTTTTATTTAAACTATTTCTATTTAGTGCATTTTAAAGTTTCCGCCTCGAAAAATACGATATTACTACTTGGGTTGAAATTTTTCACAAAGGAAATTTATTTGTATACTTTCACTTTGTAATGTGACTTGACCTTATTTTTTGCAATTTCATTGTTTCTTACAGTTTTCGTTATATCCGTGTATTGTTATATATATTTTCGTGTCATTAATAATAAATACATATTTCAGATTACGGAAGGCTTATTTCTAACATTGCTTTTGCATGTTTAAAGTGGCAGATAATAAGGAGAGAAGGAAACTGAAAAAACTGAGGAAAAATATCAATGAAGTGATGTTACTTTCTGGTGATGATCCTACAACAGTGGATCTGACATCAGTGACATTCCTTCGGCATTCATTTGATGGTCCGTAGTTTCGTCGGCCGGTTGCCTTTTTTTTAAAATATATTCCCGATTTATTTCCGAGTTTGCAATTATTAACGTTCAGTATTCATATAAAGTTTCAATTCCTTGGTAACGTTTGCGCGGGAAGATGTATCTTTCAAGGAAGTTTGAAAATATTATTTCAGATAAGGATATTTCTTTGAAACTCCATGAAAAACTACGAACTATGCGACGTTTAAAAGATCCGCCAAAAATCAATCTTAATTTAAATAGGCTGAATGGTATGAGGCTTGGAAGTCAAAGTAGGTTTTCTTTAATTGCGCATATATCGCTTATTATAATGTATCGATTAAAATTTTATGTGATGATCAATATATTCGTAGATATCGCCGAATTAGTGCATTACGTATCATTCCACAATGTAAACAAGCCTCTCTGGGTATCACTGAGACCAAATCGTGGAATATTACAAGCAGTTATTTTTCGAATCCAGTGTGATCTCGAAACGGTAGTAAGTTATTTTCGGGAACTGAAATATCATGCTTACTGCTTAGGTTGCTGGAAACCTATGATTTCTTGCCTATATGATCAAATAGAAAGTATAATTTCATTATGTAATGTTTAAAACATTCCTCAGGAAAGTAACAAGAAAAATACATATATCGATCAACTCTTTGGCTCAAAATTCTTCATCAGAATGCAGACGGAAGTTTGGAACAGTGTGGAGTTTTGGACAAGCATGCGTAATATTCCTCTTCCAAAAATTGAGCGTTTAAAGAGAATTGTCGGTGTAAGTTTTGTGAGGCTTTTGTATTGAAGTTATTTAATCTTCGAGCATTGCTTATGTTTTCCTTGATGTCTCACGATTGAGAAATAAAGTCTCGTATTCCGACTTTTCAATTATATAGGCTTATAAGAATAAAACACGCCACGTTCGAATTTGAATGGCAGAAAATTTTTTTTCCATTCATTTTTTATGATAATGTTTTACTGTTTAATTTTTTAGGTATACATTTTTTTTTTCAGCATGCTAATGTTCTAGAAGAATATATTAAATGCGATGTGAAAGGTGCAGTACTAGTTACTTTGCGACAAATGATAGATTTTTGTTATCCTTTTCCCACGATGAATTGTATAGAGGTTTTGACGCCTATTATACCAACAAAAGTGAGACTTGGTTATATATTTCAGGATTTTATATTTCATGAATTAGATGTGGATTTATACAATTCATTTCGTGACTTAATTCGTATTTCATCTTTTTGCAATCGTTTTAATTCCACTTTAATATTATCTTATCATTTCAGGAAAGATATGGCATAATAAAAGCTGATTCACCGTTCTTCGCAGTGGATTGTGAAATGTGCACAACAGAAACTGGAGAAAGTGAATTGACCAGAATATCGATTGTGTGTTTAAGTTTATTAATGTTTAACTAAGGAATGGAATTTCTAGCTTTTTTGAATAGATCGTGTTATTCGTTTCATTCAGGTCAACGAGTGTTATGAGGTTTTGTTGGATACACTTGTGAAACCGCGGAATAGGATTGTTGATTATGTTACAAAGTACAGTGGTATCACTGAGAAAATGCTTGAAAATGTCAATGTGCGGATTGAGGATGTACAAGTCAGTTTCATTCTCTCTTCATATTTTTAAAACAGATTTTCGTTACTGTAGTAACAAGCACTTGTAATTGATTCCTTATCATGTGAAAAAATTTCACTATGCAATTCCCAGTTCTTTTAATATTTCTGGAAAACACATTAGTTCATTTTCTTAACGTATTCGCTATGTTAACATAGAATCACTCTGCTTCTTCCACTCGCTATTCAATTTTATTTTAATTTTAGCTTGTCAGCATAAAGTATTGTGTTAGTTAAGATAGCAAAAATTTCCTTTTAAAATAGTTTTCGCGAGATCACTTCTATTTTATCTGAATGTTGCCTTTACTCTCTTTCATTTTTTTACCAAGTACTTTAAGTATCAAAAAATAAATTAAAAATAGCGCATTTTCAGAGAGCTTTATCACACATTTTGCCGAATGACGCAATTTTAGTTGGGCATACTCTTGAGTGCGATTTCAATGCATTGCGTATGACACATCCATATTGTGTCGATATCTCTCTTTGTTTAAATTTGTCTGGTAAAGATCGGCAGCGATCATCTCTAAAGGTAATTTTTTGTTCATATTTTTGAGGATATTTTTGATTGCATGTTTAATTATTATAATGAATATAACTGTTGCAGTATCTCACGATAGTTTTCACTGTTAATAGTTGTTTTGGACGCATCCAGAAACTAAGCATATAAATATGGAAATCTTTTAAACTTCTGTAGTATAATATTTTATACAAACGATATTTATGTGATCTATTTTATAATGCGCATAAAATATAATTGATTTATAGACATTGGCAAGAATATTTTTGGATGAAGAAATCCAAGGAGAAAATGGACACTGTTCTGTTGATGATGCTGTTATTACGATGCGATTATTGAAATACAAACTCACTCATGGGTGATTACTATTATATTACATGTTATATGTGAAATTCTATCGTAATGTTGTTGAAATCAGATATTTTATCAGATTATTGTGCATCCCGCAAACAAATATTTAGAGCTAATTTTGGGAATGTTTCTTTGGGATGGAGTTTTGATGACTGGGCTCGTGAAAATGGCTTAACCAGTTCGGGAGCGCGCATCGACAAAAATAAAAATTTATGTTCAGAACTTGGTGCCAATCAAGAACCGCAACGAAAGAAACGATGTGTGGATGTTGTAAGCTTCTTTGAATATATTGTTTTATTTCGTTCCTGTAATTTGACTTCTTGGAAGCCATTTTGAAAATTTATCTTTCTGCTTCTCCTATATTTTAAAAATCTGCGTAAGTCATCAGAGTTGTTAATTTAGAAAAGGTTCAGTTTTCTTTGTTTTTCGGACTATCACTTTAAAGTGGCTCTGTCTGAAGGTAATTAGTTGGAACTCATTCAACTATGCTTCTAAATGAAAGCAGAATTAGTATTTGTAGGAAAGTGTAGTACAGACTTGTGACAAATGTGGTAGATCATTGTCTGTTGCCTGCATTGTGCCTTACTGTGCCTGCAAGAATAGCATCGTAAAATATTGCGTAATATGCTGTTTAAATTCTGCACCTCCTCAGACATCGAACGAAGGACCAACTTTGAATTGGAGGTGAGTATTCTTATTTTCATTCGCTAACCTCGAAAACAAAGAATTAAACTGCTGTTTGGAAGGAAATCTCATGTTCTTTTTTATCTGCATTTATCTGTGATTCGTTTTCGATACAAATTACCTTTAAAGATTAGAATGAATTCTTTCGTTCAAAGAATTTTTGGACTTATTTCAGTGATGCATTCCAAACTTGTGCCGGTGGATGTGAGCCTATTCTGCATTTCTTACAACTTGACAAAGGCAAAAGTGCTTTTTATGCTATTCCCGGAAGCATCAAAAATAGCTCGAATAATGAACAGTTTGTTTTATATTTTTAAAGTATTTAATGCAGTGAATTTTATTATAAATGTTGCGAAAGGAACTTTAAAGGATAACGGAGAGCTTCTTTAAATAGAAGTTGCTTAATGCATAAGTTGAAATTTGTTTATTTTCAAGCGAAATGTATGTGAACACTAATGATTGCGATTCGCTGGACGAATTGGTGAAGCTTGTCAGTGAAGAAATGATTTCACATAATGTCGTCATGGTGGATATCGATACGGGAAGGCTGAAAATGAAAGTAGATGAGAAACCTATTGTAGCTATTGATAATGCTCTTCGAAAAATGATCTCATATGCTTCTTATAACTCTTTAATTATCGTTATTTTTTCGTCTCCACAAGAATCACTGTGTTATATAACTGTGAAAACCCAAAATCATCGAAATGTTTTGACAGATACCAAGTGATCGTTATTTTAATGTTGTTGATCAGCTATAGTTTTGAGTATGTTTATGATAAATAATTCCTTGTTTGTCTTTTATTTTTCATCATTTTGGATATGTACCTAATTTGGCGTATTTAAAATATTTATCATTCGGTTTGCTATATTTCTGTTGAACTCACTGCGATCATTTTAAGGGCGATTTTTTTAAGAATCAATCTTTCATGTGTCTCGATGTCAAAATTATGAAACTTTATAAGCATGAAGTGCTAAATAAATTTAAGTAGAAATTACTAGTCTTTGATATTTATTCCGGGATAGCAAGTAAAGACAGATTTTGGATTTTTAAGATGGCCTTTTACTAGAAAGATTTTACTTCCTAATCAGTGATATCAAAAAATTCGAAATTTTTCCAACTGTCACAGATAAAGAGTTAATACTTGAAACAGATAAGTAATTGAGTAATTATCTTCGTTTTCAGTGCTCCCTCTGGCGCTCTGTTGGAGGCTGAATCTTTTAGTGATGCTATGTAGAGGTGCCGCTGCTTGGAGCAATTTATACTGCATGAGACCTTTCGCAATGTTCTTTCTTCAAGAATCCACATTATCACTGAAAGATGGCAAGGGAAAAGTAGTTTTAAATAAACATTTTTGAAGGAAATTTGAGTAATAAAATACAGTTGCAACTTTTTATGTTGGGAATAGGAGACTGAGATTTTTTGTATGGATATTTTGGAACAAATTTCAGTCGGTAACGGAAGTACAAGGCAAATCAGAAAAGAAAATACGTTCACTTTTTCGAAGAAACGTTGAACCGAATAATCTTAGTTATCCGAATAAATATATGAGGCCTGATTTTGATCCTCAGGCAGAACTCAAAGATATGGTGATGGAAATGCCTGGTTTTCTGTGGGAAAATTCTGTGGTTAGTTTTAAAAACAAATCTTTGCTTCATTCTTTTGATAAAATATGGAATAAAATAAAACATAATAGATTATTTGATTTGTTTTCGAAGTTAATACGAGCATTAATTATTCTAGTATTAGCGTTGCTTGTTGCTTTGGCGACATTAAGGTTCTGTTTTTCTGCGTACGGCATAGTTGAAAGAATAATGTTCTCTAGACATGCTGAACTTTAAAATGCATTGCTTAACATTCGAGCGTTTACCGATTTTAAATTAATTTCCTCATATTCAGGAAGTAGCTAAAGAAATGAAGAATAATTTTGGGATCTACAAACCAAGCATCCTGGAAGATTTGGGTAATCTCCGACATGGCCAGTTCCGAAAAGATATTTTGTTCAAAACATCAGAGGTAATTATTTCAGTCTGATATTATCAAATAAGAATTATTTATACAGAGCATCACTTTGTTGCTTGTAAATGGAAGCCTTTATAATGAGAAATATGCATTTTATATAAATTTTTTTCAGTCATTTAAATTTTGGAGGTATGGCGCTGATTCGGATAGTGATCAAGGATTTTCAAAATGCGAATTTATACCTACTGACCGGAAAACAGCCTTATTTAGAGGTGTACTCAGCACAAAATTAATAAAGGTTATTTGGTGCATTTTTGTAATTAATCAGTTGCTTATAATATTTATATGATACAATATTTATACGTCTCAGTATCTCAAATGAACATTTGAGGTTGCAATATATTTTTTTAAAGGATGGGCGAACTGAACGAGCAGGATGGGCAGCTATTAAATTCGAAGAAAGAGGACCTTTTATGAAAAAAAAATATTTCCGTAAATGGTCAAACTATTCTCATTTCCTTATAAAGGTGGAGTTTTTCTTCAAATAACGTCTGTTCGAATTATTTGAGTTCTTGAAAAATTTTTGTTTAATATTCCTGAGGTTTTTCTTAAATTATATTGTTGTTTCTTAAGGTTACTAAAGGAAGTTTTTTCTTATTTTATTGTGTCCTTTGTAATCTTTAAAAATCCAGTTATAGAAAATTCATGTTTTAGTGCCGTGGTGATGGGCGTACATATAAAATTTCATTGAATTCACCGCTTTTATTAGATATTACTTGGGGTGATGCTCATAGTTATTATTTGCATACTCATGGTGGTCCCTACTGGCAGTATGAAGCAATTCCATTCTCGAAGTTTATCCATACCGTACGCAATCGAATCATGGATCAGCAATATCGAATAAAGAATATTAATGTCAGGTAAAGAAAAGTTCAGGCTACAGAAAATAAATTAAACAGGGGATTAAAAAATATGGAATGGAATATTTATTAATTGTTATCGTTATAATTACTGCTAATATTGTTGTTGATAAAATGTCACTGATAGTTTCTCAGCTCATCTCATAAACTTATATGTGTAGTTTTCAAAATCTTTTAACTCATTATTCTATTCACCCTGATCCTCTTTAGATAATTTTCCAAATACCATTGATTTTTTCGTATTTTGATTTTCTTGGTTACAGTTTACACATCACATTTGATTGCTTACTTAACTTAAAGTTCGAGGTTTTTGAAATTTAGACTTTCACAATTTTCTTTGCTAAAATGTAAATTGTTTTCAATTAACTTATTAATACTTTTTAGAATACTCAACAAATTAATTTCAGTTCATTAATGATAATGTTGATGGATAGAATTGATGGAGATTTCTCGCTTGAAATTGATTATATCGGTGTAGTGCACGACAGGAGTCATTTGGAGGAACACTCTTATGAAGCTTATCAATTGCCTATATTACTCACTGAGGGCACATAGACTTTTCAGCGATTTTAACTTGCTTTATTTTGTACCTTTAAGATACTGTTAATTGTATGCATTTTATTGGCAAATGCAGTTTATAATTTTGTTTTTTAAGCAACTACTTTATTTATAAATTTATTTTATTTCAATTTTGCGTCAAATATATATGTAAGCAACTTGAGTTTTAAAATTTTTGGGGGAGATTGAATAGGATAGCCTAGAAATTCAAGATTATCGGCTATTGTCATTGTAAAATTATGTTCATAAATGCTCTTTAAGTTCTTGCAACGAATCATTTTTCTTCGTTTATCAACCTCATACATAATATTGTTATATTTCATTTTGTATTAGATAGCTTTCGAAAAGTGATCGATATTGATTATTTTTGATGAGTTAATAGCTTTTTAGATGAAAAAGAAAAAAATATTTTGTATACAATATTCACCAAATATTTACTTTTCTTAGCTTAATAAAGTTTTTAGGGAAGTGTATAATAATAGGTCATAAGGTAAATTCATTACGTAGTTTTTGGATGCATGTGGGACGGTGGATTTTGGTAAGAATATTTTCAACAAATTTCACAACATCACGGATACCAGGTCGTGTTATAGTGAAGAATGTCAGTTGGTTCACCGGTGAAAGTTTGTTGTCTTGGAATTTAAAATCATTAATTATGTTAAGTATCTATAGAAATGAAAAGTCTTGAGCTTTTACATACCGTTTTTATCATTGTATCTTAACCTATTGTTTTGTGCAATCTGAAGATATGGTTTTTCTTTAATTATTTATTTACAGAAGATTTGAAATTCTATTTTGGTCGTTTTGGCAAGGTGCAGCACGTTAAATTATTATACGTTAGTTTCCTCCTTCTTTTCTATTATAACAGTTTAAAGACTAAGATGCATGTCTTATCACGATTCGAGAGCTAGTCCATTTTACAGGATTGGGAAACGGGTTTGCACAGGGGTTTTGCATTTGTTGTTTTTGAGAGCATTGATGACGCAGTAAAGGCCGTACAACAACGAAATCATTCTATTAATGGACGACAGGTCAACCCTTCATTCTTGACCATTTGAAAGACTATTCTTTTGGTTATTTAAATGTTGAGCTTGCACGTAAATGTACATAAGTACTTCCTAAAATATCAGTCACATGATTTCATATTATAATTCTGTTTCAGCTAATTGCAAAGATTGCAACACTCAATCCTAAAAACCAACAGAAATAGAATTTTATTTATTTAATTAAAATCCATTCCGGTATTTGATCAACTGGATGTATGTTTTATTATTATTTGGGCGTTTAAACATTAGTTTCGCATTGTTTTTCATATTTTCAAATGATAGTTATTTACTTTTGTTAATTTGTTTTTTAATTGCCTACTGTATTTTTTTCGTAAAGTGAATTGTGTTTTTTTTGAAAATGCGTTTTTATGTGCTGACTTGCAGACGAATGGCTATACGTTTAATTCCAAGATTCATCGGGACTATTAAAACTTTCAAAGGAGTACGGCATAATGGTGCAGAACTTTTTGTTAAAAAGATCAGCTGGGTCACAAGTGCATGTAAGTCATCATTATAGATTGTTTTTTACCGGATAAAATTTTTGCCATTTTCATGTGTTTCAACTGAAAATAAAATGAAATATGAAGTTATTAAATTGCTTCAAATTCTTTTATTGCAGCAGAATTGACGGATCATTTCTCACAGTTTGGTAAAGTTAGAAGCATCACGCTTCCATTTGTACGTTATTTTTATTAATTATTATTTTTGCTTTTATTTAATTTTTTATCACATTATGTGCTATTACGTTGCATTAGTTATGATCGAATAGTTTTCTCCATCAAACTTGGTGGTTGTTCATTTTTACTTTGAATTATTATGTAATATATGAAGATTTCCATTGTTGAAGTCTAAATTTATGTAGTGTGCGGTTGAACATCTTTCAGGATTTAAGGACGGGTCTGCACAAGGGTTTTGCATTTATTTCATTTCAAAATGATGATTTCTATGAAAATATCAAGAAATTCGAAGGGAAACACATTATTGATGACGAAGAAGTAATTTGTTCACTAGCGAATCAAGAAAAGTCATTGTTATTAACTGATACCGGTACGGTACTTGGTAGCGAAAATAGTTCCGAAATAAATATTTCGGAGACAGCTTCGCGCGATAAAGCTGGAATAATCGAATTCATCAGGTCTGAAGCAAATATTAGAAAGAAAGTAAGACGTGAAGGTAATCCGAAAATAATTTCCACAAGCAGCATGGATTTTCAAAACACCAGGAAATGGGTGAAAGGAACAAACTTGCTACAAAAACCGTGGAAAAAAAATGATGTAAAGGAGAGAGGAAAAAATTTGTTCGAGAAAACTGTCATGACGAAGCTCACAAATTTGGTACAGGAAAATGAAAGCAACAACGAAATGTATGAGAAAACTTACATCACTATGCGTCCCTCGAACGATTTTCGTGAAAATGTTACAAGGAGTATTTTCTCTGTCCGAACTGGTTCATCAAACAGAAGTTTTAGAATTCCGATAGTGGAAGCCACAAATCAAGAAGATTTAAAGAAGGAATCGAACTCAGGCCATGTAGAGAACTCAGGTAGTTCTTCTAGCCATTCAACAAGCTAAAACCGAATACTGCTTTTTGAAAGCAAAAGAGCATAAATTTAAGTGTATGAGCTCATAAGCAATATTTCACTAGTTGTGGATCATCATATATATTTGTATTAGAGGAATATTGACTCATGAAAAGAATTAAACGTTTCAGAATAAATTATTTTTTTATTTTTTATGTCGCTTTCCATTTCGAATCCTTAAAATTTTATCAGTTTGGAATTTTGGTGGATAAGTTTTTACTGAATAGACTCAAGAATTTCCAAAAAGTTATGGATTAGCTTGATGATACAGATTTGCCATAGAGAAAGAGAAGTTGGAAGTTTTTCATTTTCACTTTTTAAATTAAATTTTTCAAATCACTCCTTTCATATGTGAGTAAAATTTAGTTGATCGGTGTGTACAAGGTCAACACACTTTTAGTATGTAACATAATGTTTTACATCTTTCATAATTTTGGCCATAAACAAAGTTGTAGCCGCACTAAACGTTTTTTGATATTATTTTGATACGTGCCAACGCATAATGCGTGTGAAAAGTAACCTTTTTAATTTTTTATCCTCATTTTTTGTGTAAATACGGACTTGTCAAATTACGCTTAATTTTGCAATGATATTTCTCGATACTGTAATATGCAATAAACAGAAACTGTTAAAATATTTAGTAGTCATATCGTATCATTTTATTTTTTCTGACTTTTAGAGGAAATCATTCTTGCCATCATTGGTAGTATTATTTGAAAAAGTAAATGGTCGAAGTTGAAAAGCTTAATTTTCAGTTTTATATTTCAATTCTTTTTATTAGAACAGTGCAGTGATGCAATGCAAAAGAGACCATGTACAGTGTAATGAGATAAACTTATTGAAATATTTCTACCTCCTATACTTCCTTAAACTTAATTTCATCCATGCTTGACACGGTTCAAAATATGCTCCACTTATCAACACTTTCAAAAATAGTACAAATTGTAAAGTTCTTGAAGTTTTGTTCATTTCTATCAATAGAATAAGATGACAGAAGCATAGATCATTCTCACACGTCACACTTATCCTTCCATATCAGCAAAACATTGTTTAATACATTTAAACGGACGTATCACGCAACATTTATGTAAAAATCCATTTTCCCTTAGACAAAACATTATGCGTTATGTATTTGTATATCAAAAGATAGTCGGCTTGATAAATGGGAATTTGGTGCATATATTTCTTTTTCGGTAAATCAGATATTTCACTAATGTTTTTCCAACTGATTTGCAGTCAGTTTTTTGAAATACTTGAAAAAAGATTCATTGCATTTCGCAATTAGAATTATATAAAATATGGTCATATGTAGTAAAATAAAGTGTAACATACATAACAATCAACCGTAGACTTCCTTCATTTTACAATTAATTAGATTATCTTTTAATTATCATATGTTTTCACGTTGAAGATTATACTGGATAGGGCAGACCTGTTTCAAAAATAGAAATTGAATGCTGCTACTAAATAATATTCCGATAACTATAAAATGAAAATTCATTTTGCACAAATATGTTAATCTGGAAAGGAAATTCACGAGAAGAAAGGAAAGAAAGCTTTGAGATGATGATTTAGCAGATTGATAGAGATAGGTACCAGAGGGAACAGATATTCTTCTCTGCGCAGTACGTCACGGGACGAAATGGAATGTGCACTCGTTTGCATTGTTGAAAATAGCCTTTTATTGAATTCATGATCACTTTTTTCTCCCAAATATAAACAAATAGCAGAGATCGTCATCGTTGCTATTGCCATCATCATGCTCATCACCGCTAGCCAATCCCATTTTGGAATTCTTGAACATTCCATCTATCATCAACGAACACTTTACTCTATATTTTTCCTAATTTATCCTTTCAATTTTTAAATATTTCCTCTGGATGATTTCAACTGATAATTCCTTTGTTTGATGCATAGCCAATCCTACATTTTTCATGCATCCAATTTTTGTCTCTTGAAACTAGCTCACTTTTCGTCTTGACTTCAATTTATTTTTCCAGTTCCTTCCTGATTCCTTTCTAATAATTCCGAAGTTTACAATTGCACAACATTTTAAAAATGTTTGATCGATTGCATTCCAATCTGAAGTACTCTAATTTCAAGTTTTTATTAAAATCATCATGATTACAAGTATTGTTTTGAAAGAAATAACACGAAATTTTAGCAAACATACAATAAAAAAATGTTAGAAATATTTCACTTTAAATCCATAAAAATGAAAATGAAAAACCGATTAATCTACAAATGAATCATTTACTGATAACTGAATATTTACTGATTCAATTAGGAGTATCAATGGATTTGATATAGTCTTTAACGAAATAAATTAGAATAAGCTTATTATTTATAAAATTATCAATTTAAAATAATTTTAACAAATTCAATCTGCTTCGAAATTGAAAGGTATCGATCGTATTATCACGATTATTCACAATTTTTTAGTGATAAAAATATCGATGAAACCAATGTCATTCATACATTCTTACAACAGCCAAATCGATTTATTGCTAATGACAGTTTCTCGAGAAGTATCGGTTCGAAATAAAAGTAAAAGCCAAAAGCCCTTATGGAGAAGCTACAACAGTAAATCCATCTCTTCGTCTCCTCCTTTCACTCTCCAGTTTTAGTTCAATGTGAAATTGGCGTAAGCATCTTCAACTCTACAATTAAAGCTTCTATTTGTGTACGTATGTGTGTATGTCTGTGTATGTGTGTGTGTGTGTGTGTGTGAGTGTATGGATGTGTGTGCTTGTGCTTATGTTTGGCATCGATGACGACAGTAGTCAAAAGTTAGTTTAGTTAATAGTTCTTCCTTTCCTCTTCCCTCTTATAGTTTTGCATTGCTTCAAACTTCAATGTTGTTTAGCTTGAATATGGCTTGAACTGGAAGAGGAAGAGGAGGCGGAGGAGGAAGAGGAGGAGGAGAAGAAGGAGGAGGAGGAGGAGGAGAAGGAGGAGTGAAGAAAAGAGAAGGAAGGTGGTGGAAGTTTGAAAAATCGCAAAATATTCCATCCTTTCTCTCTTCTACTCTCCCTTTTCTCTCTGTATTTCTTGAGCGGCTTTACCAAGTACGTTTGTTAGCTAAAGAAAGAGTTACATGTAGCAGTAGCAGCTCAAACTTATTATCTTCTTCCTTCTCTTCTGCTTCAACATACATACAATTTTTAAATTCACTTCTTCAAAATCTGCCGATATCTATCTATCTATATCTTACTGTTCTGGATAGATCCAAAATGTGCAGCTAAGTTGGAGAGCTGTGAAGTGAAGTGAAGTGGTGCTACCTTGTCTAAATCTGGATAGCTTGCACCTATATCCATCAAGAGGATAGCAAGCGCTTTCTGGAAAAGCCATTTTCTTTCATTTCATTTTTTTTCGTAGCATATATAGCTTACTGTTCTTGCTGTTCTACAAAATTCTCTCTACTTTCTTCTTCTTTTTCATCTTCACAATATCATTTCTAAGATCTTCTCGAATTATAATGCGTCCTATTTTTCTAAGTTAAATTTATACTAAAGGTGATTTTTTAAAGTCTGGATATTTGATATATTGATTGATAGTGACAGGATACAATATATTTGTGTTTGCTGACTATGAGCATGGTTCCTGGCGAGACGTGCTTCAATTTGAATTTCACTAATCCTGGATCTAATTCACCATGTCAATCGCTACTTCTTACAGCCAAAGAAACGGTATGTGGCTCATTTTCCTTTCATCGATTCATGAATTATTTTTACCGAAGTATTTAATTTATTAAGTAATTGTTGTCAGTCTTTTTTAATTATTCATTGTATGATAAAAATTCTTAATAGAATAAGGAATACGAAAAATTCATTGATGTTATCAACTTCTCGAGAGTGAAACCGTGGGAAGAAGGGGAAGTTGTAACAATGACATATAAGCTTCAAGAAGCGTAGAATAAACAAAAACTATTGTGATCAATTTTTACTGAAATAGCATTAGAAGCTCATGGTTATTGGGTTTCTTCCGAAAAAATTCTAAAATTCTTTTTAATTTTCAGTAGATCATTCTTTTTAGCACTAATAACTATTAATAGATAAATAGCGATTCGATTTAATGTATCATTCATAATTATCAGTTATAGCTATATTATCACTAGACGCTCGTATGAATATTTTTTGCAAATTAACTTGAATTTTTAAAATCGCAAATAAAGATCGCAAAAGTTACTTTTTTAACTATGGAAATTGATAATAACAAGTAAAATTGGTTCGATAGACTTTTTTTTATTCTAAAACTGATGAATGATGGGAACGACCTTTTCAAAAATTTTATTCCTTTTTTGGCATAATTCTGAGAGGATCGAGAAGTTTTAGATTGTACATTAAACTTGCAATTTGTAGTTTTCATTCATAAATTTTAAATATACTTTCTCAGATTTCCAATTTTTAATTACTTTAGTTGGAGGGAGAATGAAAGCTGAGTTAAAAGTACGATTATTTTTTCCAATATATAAAAGCATGCAAAAAATTCGTAGTTACTTACAAAGTAATGAAAAAATATAACCACGAAAAGTTAAGCAAATTTTGCAGTAAGTTTGAAAGTTTTAAACAGATACCATATATCGTTTTGTTCAAGTTCTATTTATGAAGACATTTATCATCGACTTTGATAGAGATGCAAGGAAAGATCTTTTTTCTGCGTCGCAATCCGTATCGTAAAGATGAATACAATTGTAATCGAACTTGCCGAACCAAAAATGAAGTAAAAGCAGCTTTCTGGATTATATGCCAGTAAATATTTGCGACAACATTTTTATTATATCTTTTTGAGGCTGTAAATCACTTCTACAATAAATAAAAAACCAGCATAAAAATTATCAGTGCAACTTGATGTAAATACGTATGATATGATAATTTACTGATAAGATCTAAACATCTTTCAAAAGAGTTCACGATTTATTCAGTATTGTTCCAGAATAAGTTGATTAAAATTCGAGAAATTGAAAGAATTTTTCCAAATTTAAGCAAATCAGTTGAAGAAATTTTATTTCGATTGTAATACATTACCTTGTTTCGCGTTTTTTCTTTTTCTGATTTTTATTTGAAATTTTTTCATTTTCAATGACTACAGAAAAACGAATTCTGAAGTTCAATTTTCCGTTGCATAGTTTCCAGCAAGTATCCGCTGTCAATCATTTTTTGTCGTGCTATTTATGATTTTGTCTAGGAATGTCCACCATTAAAAAAAGGAATTTATTTTTCTAACATAAATTCTCGCTGAAGTGATTTCCTTGCTCGTAAGACGGGTTTTTTGAAAGCGGGAGGCCATTCAAATTGATTTACAGAAAATTATGTTTGATTTCAACATTTCCATAACAATATGAATTTACGTTTAATTATTAAACAAAATGATTTTATGGTTTTGATCTCGAGTTCTGTACTGCACGATAAATTCCTTGTGAATGGGAAAAGTGTAAGGATTTTTATCGTATTTAATACTTTTGCAAAATTATCACTTGTTTCAGCAAAATTACAGCATTACACTTTATTTAAGCATATATGAAGCAGTCCTGAAAATCCATGCTCCTAAAACCGAAATAATTTCATTTCTTTAAATTATCAAAAAAATTAAGTTACATTCCTATCTTCCTTGCTCACTATTTCGATTGTTCTTACCCCAGATTATTTATTTATAGCAAATTCTTCTTTGCTCTGCCTCATATAATCAGTTTGCTCAAACGACGTAAGGTCTGTTATAAATGCGCTTGTTTCAGAGAACTGATCATTCCCAGCTGAAAATTCGTTTCTCAAAAGGCACTGATAGAGTGTTTTGTGAGCAGTTTATTTTTTCTATTGACCATATTTATCAAATAGTTTACTTCGTTCATATCTAAGCTCTAACATTTTTGGTAGTAAAATGAATTCTGGGTCATCCATTAGGAAACAAGTTATTTACATGATGATGTCAGTTTAAAATAGGAGAGAAATTGTGGCAATAATGTAAATAAATATAGCAAAAGAAACATTTTTCAAAAAATTAATGTTTCCAAAATGTGGAATAGAGTTGAAGAGGTAGAGAGAGAGGGAAAGGGAGAAAAACACGGGACATAATATTATTTTAGGATATTATAATGGGAAGGAAGAAAATTATGTCTGTTTTGCTCATTTGATACATAAATATAAATCTGTCTGTATATACATGTCTGTATGTGTGTGTGTGTGTGTGTGTGTGTATGTGTGTGTGTGTGTGTGTGTATGTATTTGTGTATGTATAAAACCGAAACCAATTACAGTCGCAATTTATTGTTGTTAGTTGGTGAAGATGAAGATGAGAGGGTGATAAAAATGGAGAAGAGAGAAAGAGGGAGGTATTCAAAGATGAGTTTTCTATTTGGATAGTTGGAACTTGTTTCCAATATACTTTTGTATCATTCTGCTTTTCCCGAGCAAATCGTTTCTGGCCTGAACTTATTGTTTAACTATATCAGAGATAAATAGATCACTGTATATGTAGAAATGTTTCATATAATTTTTAGCAAATTGAAAATAAAGATCTTTCACAGTTATGTGATTTACAACATTGATTACTTGAATTACGATTAAAGTGTTGCAGTAAATTAATGCAATGAAACAACAAACATTAATCTTATGATTACGAAGCATTTCGATGTAATTTTTATGTTTATTTTTACTACATTTATCAATAAGTGTAATAAAACATCGCAAAACTATGCTTTCAGCAAATGGTCTTTGGAGAGAAATCTTATGATTCCTTTGTTTCTAACTTTTCAATTTTTTTTCATTTAATGATTGCAAAGTTTGTACGCTAAAATGCAACAATTGATTTATGAAATTTTTAAATAGAAATATTTTCTTAAGTTCATATCTTACAATTATGCTAATTTTTATGATTCCATCTTTCAATTAGTAGATTACTAGCTATCGGGATAATTTAACAATATTATCATCTTAACAATAAAGAGAATTAATAAGTATAATACAGAAAAGAATGGAAACGTGATCTAATAAATCTAACAAATTATGGTAACAAATTCATAGAGTGGCTATTAAAGAATGTCAAAGTTTTGCTTGTTATGTTTGCTTACCTCCTGCAAGAAGTATGTCTGAGAGATTCAACTGTCTCGTAGTTCTGCGGCATTTTGAACGGAAATAGAAAGATCGAAAGACTTGGATGTCATAGAGATAGAAGAGTTAATTTTGAAAGTGATGTGGCTTTCTTTCCTTAGTGTCCATTTCACAATTTCATTGCTAAACTGATAATCATATTTTAACGCGAAATGAGGATAACATGGGGTGGAAAGGAAATATCTTCTAATGCTGCACTTTTCAATACTGAAAGTTATGCTTCAATCTCCAATATCAAAGCAATAATGATTTGACATCCTTGTTCAAAATTTTTTGTTTTTATCATCAATTTGTATTCTTGAATGTGTTCTGGAATTATATCAGAAGTTTCAAGCGTTCCAAGACTAAATTTATGAAGCGTAAGATTTATGCTTTACCTATCAGGAGAGCATTCCAGTTCTTTTTACTTTTCTTAATTACAGCGGTTACAGTTCCATGAAATGGACATTATGGATTGATCTGATGCTATTGCTATGCGTGTATAAAGCTTGATATTTAGTAAATTTTATGAACGAAGAGTTGCTAATCACGAATTAAAAAAAAATTAATTGCTTGAATATCACTTCTTCTGGGAGATAACAAGTCCAGTTAACTGGATAGTTGACTGGATAATGTTCAAAAATATAGCAAAAAAATCATTTCTTCCACGCTAAAGTGCCAATGATGAAAATGTTGATAAACGACGGAAATATATATTTTGTGTCTAGGAGGATAAGTCAGTCGTTTTTTGAACTTGAATTCACTCTAGAAATAACCATTGTATCAGTTGATGTTTTGAAGAAATTAATTTATATCATTTTTTCTTAAACTCTATTCTTTTTCAGTCATCGATAGAAGAAGGCGTAATGGGAGGTGAATGTGAAAGTTCATCACCGCAATTGCAACATCAGGTGAGCGAAGGCACTCCAACATTACCGAATGGAAAAAAAACAAAAGGTATGAATTATAGGTGTAAAATCCAATTTTGCATACGGTTTGCAAATTTTCCGACATTAAGGATTATTTTATCCTAAACATGAATGCTTTTCGTAATCAAGTCTAAATTGCTCATTCACTTCAAAAATTTTCAATCCTTTGTCGTATTGAAAATTATGTCACCTCAAATTTACTGTACTTATCCTTTTCCAATAATTCCATTCCTACAATGTAGATGTTCACATAAAATCATTTATTCAATTAACTAAAAATCACAGTTATAGTAAAATTTCGAAAATTTGCAAAAAATTATCTATCGTATTCAATTCAACCAAGTATATATGCATGCATATGTGTGTACATTTTTTCTTGTAGTTATTTCTGTGTGTGATTAAATGATGTCATGTTGGTGTCATTATTTTACAGGTCGAGTAAAGATAAAAATGGAATATATAGGCAATAAACTGCGAAGGTACACAACATTTAGTAAAAGGAAAACTGGAATTATGAAAAAAGTTCGCATTCCATTATTCTTTTTTTGATTTTCTTCCCAGCAAAAAAAATAAATTTTCTTCATAAATTTATTGCTTCTGAAACTAATTTATTTCCAGTGATAATTGTTTGCGAATTTATCCGTAATCATCAAGTTTAATTTGCATATTGGACTGATAGCATTTTTCTCTTCAGGCCTATGAATTATCGACATTGACAGGAACTCAGGTAATGTTGTTGGTAGCATCGGAAACAGGTCATGTCTACACATTTGCTACAAAAAAATTACGACCAATGATCTCTTCCGAAGCTGGAAAAACACTAATTAGGAATTGTCTTAATACTCCTGATATCGGTTTGTATTCATTTCAGTTTTTTTAACCGTGTTATCGTGTGTTCAAGTGCTTTTCTAATATTTTTCAGCCGGGTTTTTAAAATTTTTTTGAAATTCAACGTAAGCCATAATAATTAGAGCATTTATATTTTAAATAATTTTATCCTCCAGTTTACCGTAACATACAGATTATTACAGTAAAACTCGCAACTTTATAGCATGCTAGATCAGTTGCAAAGCTGACGAGAATTATTTGGATGCAAATCCTCTCATAATCGTCATTTTCTTCTAGATGATGCTGTTGATCCACTTGGGGCACGACAAGAATTTACATTTGAGCCGCAACCAAATATTTCAAGAAAGCGAAAATTAAATGAGGTTGGTTCACATGTAATTTGAATTGAAATTGCGTCTAATAAATCACATGACGAACATATACACACCATCAATTCTCGCGCATTTCTCTATTATTCGCAAAAACTTCTCACATCTGTTGACCTCATCAATTCAAAGAAAGATTATTTGATTGTTTTGAGCATAATTATCTACTTTTTTAGAAAAACACAAATAGACTAGATGGTCTAACAAGAAGAAAAAAGATATTTTCACTTCTATGAGGTAAAATTTACCACCGTAGTTTACTATAACTATTGAAAGGATATGAATCGCTAAATTTAGTTGATGTTGAAAGAATAAGTAGAGTTACTTTCTCTTGCTAACCCTTAGTAATATGATATGTGATTTGAGCGCAACGCCTTATTCAATAACACTGCCACATGAATTCTCAAATTTCGAGAAAAAAGGATACGAATGCGATGTCATTTCAAAATTTGCCATATACACAGCAATGATTGCCCTTGGAAGTACGGTAAAGTGTCGAAGATGCGTAATTGTTATCATCAATAAGCAATTGCTGTGTGTATGTGTGTGTGTGTGTGTCATGCACATGTGCATGTGCATGTGCATGTGCATGTGCATGTGCATGTGGGTGTGCGATGCAGTTGTCTGCATTCTATGCTGTATCAAAACACCGGGTGGAGTTGTCATTTGAATAGCAGCCAACCAGCAATCAATTCAGAATTTCACATTCCCAAGGGGACAGCACCGTATAACTTGCAATATATCTCAATATTGTCCTATGTCCTTCATGCATTCTTTCCTCGCTTCCAATTCTCCTCCCCTTTCCTTCCATTTCAAATCTGAATCTTCGACAAATACGGTAGTGATATTGGATAGCAGGATAGTTCAATTCCCTGCAATTTGCTTCTCTGCCACTTAACCAGGCTTTTTCATGATGCAATTATTACAAGTGAAAATAATTAACCGTCCTTATATTTATTATCTATCGCAATTAATATCGTTTCTTCTTTAATTTAAATTCTGATTTTGTCGTTAAATTATTCAGTAGTCACTGTGTTATTAGGACTCTTTTAAGAAGTGAAAGAAGAGAAAGGTGAAAACTTAAAATCGAATTATTCCAATCATTTAAGAATGCTATTCTTAATATTCATTGCTGTAACATTTTAAATATAACCATTAAAAGATGGAATTACTGCAATACCATTTCGAAATCGAAATAATTTAACTTTATCAAATTTTGAAAAATTTTTTGCTGTCTTTTCCAAACTTCCTCAGCATGAAGGCAACAAAAATAAGCATTCTTTCATCGTTGACGGATCCCAGAAAATCTGGGAGCAAAAGGGAAGGTGGAAGCACCAACTGCCTGTTAGCCCGGATCTGTTCCTATCAAGCACTTATGCATCCATCATCCAAAACATACACATATATCCATCCCTTCCAGCCAGTTTCTTTCACACCGTCAGCAATACTATTTAAGAATCTCAACTAACTAACTAACGAATTGTACACAAGCACACACACACACACACACACACACACACACACACATACACTTGAATATATATACTTTTATACGGGAAGCTTGAGATAGGAAGAAGAAAAGGCCGGCAGCGTCATTTTCTTGAGCCATCAAAGCCACCTACGCTTTCATCATCCTGAAGGCAATCTTTTCTCCTTCCATTCTCATTAAATTCGAAGAGAGGGAAGAAGGAAGTTTCGGAAGGGAGCTTCTCTGTCAAGCAAATATGTGCAACAACAATAATGCAAGCAGCAAGCAACTATCATCAACTTCTCAACGACAACACTAGCTATATCACCACTACCACTACCTTGCAACAACAACATTGCCACTATCAGCAAACTGATGTGTAAAAAAGTTTAAAGGGGAAGTGGAGGAAGGATATGCTCCTCAGATGGCGGCTCAATGAATAGATAGATGTGGAATTTATGCATGCTTAGATATATAGTGTGTGTGTGTGTGTGTTGTATGTGTATGTGTATGTTGATGAGATAAATAAGACGAAACAACTTTACATCAGATCACTGGTCGCCTATATTTGTTACATCAAATTGCCGTTATTATAAAAAGTATCAGTGAAACAACTGCAAAACGAAAATGTAAACGGATCGGATCGGGAAAAATGAAAGCACCAGGATATTGAATTGGTTAATTAACTGATAGATTTAATAAATTTTAAATGTTTACAATGCTTGGATGAATGGAAAAATTAGATGAATATTTTGAGATGTAGAATGTGACATGTGATAGATTTCAATTTGATAAAGTTGAAGGGATTAAGATGGAAGAAGTGGTAAAATAAAAATTGATATCAGTAAGTTTGCTATTTCATAAATCAACAATTTATTATAACCAAATATAATCGAGTAAAAATCAGTACTTGATACTAGCATATTTATAATTCCATGCTATTCTATCCTAATAAAGTATAAAGGGAAAATCATTCAGAGTATTAAGTGAATTTTCATAAATTGAAATTTAAATTTTAATGATTCCTCCTTTTTGCGTAAAAATTGCACGAATTCTGAAGTAGATATAAGAGAAAGGTTAAAGGATTTCACAAGAGCCTAAGGATTATTTTTTCTTTTTTATTTTTTCTAAAATAAATTTGGAGCCATTTTAGTACTACCATTAATAGAAACATTTTTATAAGTATTTAAGCAAAAATTTCATGAAGTTCTGTTCTTACTGTTTGCTAGATTATCAGCTTTTCACTTTTTTCTAGAATGAAACTTGTCTCTCTAACATTGCTCACCGAGAAACACACTATCATCCCAGTGTCACTTACTATTCGCTTAATCATTTTGCGTTCAAATGGTTGAAATTTTTGCGGAAATTTATCTTGACAATCTATAGACATATTGAATAATTCAGTTGTGTGATGTCTTATTGAACAACTAAAGCCTTAAATTTCTGTATTAAATTCTTCGATTATTATTTTTTATGTGTCGCTTGACATTTTAACAGAAACTGTAGACAATGAAATCCCGTATAATCTTCCCACAAAATTTAAAGATTATCTTTAAGCAATTTATTCAGTTATGCAAGAATTATTAACTTCAATTATCGTAACCAGTGTTTAGCGGATATTAAAATAAGTTTCCACAGTACTTAATTACTTATACAACTTCCAAATTTGTGATTTTTTATTTTTAAATTTCGAATGTGATTTTTAGATCAAAAGTAGAAGTTGAAAACCAACAGATGTTTTATAATATTATTTTTGATGTCATTAAATTTGAGTGCTCACATTTTGAAGGAATATTTACAATGATGTTCGAAATTTATTAGAACTTAACATAATTAATGAAATTTTCGGAGCCTCTTAGTGCATTTTATATACAAATTTGGTACTTTATAGTGCGTTGAAAACTGGTCTCAGCAATCACAACAATAGTTCTCTTTCTGTATGATTTGATAGAACTGAAGATGGTAAATTTCACCAACTACTTTTCATCATCTTAGCAGCTACTGTCATCAATATTACTATTGCTACTACCACTAATGTTATATTTGCATCCCAAAGGGACCAGCTTTAATTGCGACGATATAAATTATCAGGTCAACACAGTTCAAATGAACTAATCGTATTCTCTAAACCACTCGAGAACTTATTTTACACTTTCTAAAAAATTTTTTACAGTTAAAGTGTTTAAATGCGAACGGTTAACTTTAATAAAAAATTGTATAAGAATTTCTAAAAGGCATATATTAACTTAATTAATTTAATTAATGCTGCTTTTAGTGCTCTGAATTACCAACAATGGTACATCCCACAATGATAGCTGCCTCACCGACTTGCAATCCAGAAGAAGGGGAAAATTCCGATGGTGGTGAATCAGAAAGCGTTGATAGTCACGATGCTGTGATGGAAGAAAGCGAAACTGACAAAGAAAAAGGTCATAATGTTGTTCCATGAAAATAATTAATCAATTACTTAATTGAAAAACAAGCTAGAAGTATCACCATTAACGCCATTTCTTCAAACCCTCATCATTGCAGTTTCCAAACTTTCTGTTCTCTTAACATCTGATAAATCTCGGATAATCACAGAGTTATGAACATACTATCATGAAGAAACAAAGGTTGATTTATCGAAAATTTTCGACTTCCAAGTTTATCGTTTCGTTTATATAAATCCATAATTAATTGCTTTTAAAGTGACATGAAGAGTTGGAGCAGAAATCATCAATAAGTAACTTGATGGCCCATTATGGTGGTTCATCAAATGAAGTAGCAGCTGTTATCCAATTCTATTTTATCTTCCTTCTCTTCCTCTTTCTCTTCAAAAGTTCATCTTAGAGGTCAGCGACAGTTGTTCCCTCCATAGATTTAGCTGAATGGCATATATAAATGGGATCTTAACAAATCTTAACAACTCTATAATACTGCGCACGATATATACGGAAAGTAAGCCTGCAAGCGGAAGAGGAAGGATGACGATGAAGAATTTTATAAATTGCAGAATAGATGGGAGAGAGGAAAATTGAAATTAGTAAGCACAGTTGTAGCCAATTGTGTAACACACCTCTTTCGGCTTACTTCCGTTCATTTCATTTTGTGATATATATATTTGGAGAAGAAAAGCGATCTTCAAATGGATCATTAAGATGCAAGCATACGTAGACCAAATCTGGACAGCTGCCGTCAATTTCTGGACAGCAAATACCGACAGAGGGATTGGCTAGACAAATTGAATAGGAGATATATAATGACTAGCCCATTACTCATCGCAAATGCAATCCACTGTCATACAACAGAACTTCTAACGGGGATAGTAAATCTCATTCTTAAAACTTATTACTTTGGTAAAATTAGGTAAAAGTATTAATTCTAATTAAATTACATGTAAAGTTTAAAATATTTATATGTGTGCTAACAATAAAACAAAAGTGTCGCATATGATTTTCCTCAAATGGAAATCCCAAGTTATAATTTGGATAGAGTATTTAGAGATATAAAACAGATTATCGGTCATTGAGAGGAGTGCATCTTATAAGAGATTTTTAGAAATCAATTTTCAATTCTATTTCATAGGATGATTAATCAGCTTATCAAATATCACTCTTATGATAAGCGTTTTGTAGAGAAGGCGACATCATTGTCATTGCAACAAACATTGAAAGAAGCGCTTCGTGTAGCGGCCGCTCAACGACAGTTGCAAAGAAGCAAAGCAAAAGTTAACAACAGTAATGATGTTAGAAGCATTGTTAATAATGGCAATAATAATAACAATAATTGTAGTAACGCTCATAACAGTACTACTGGTAATATTGCTACCAGCACTAATGTACAAGCTACCACAACATTCCCGCTTCTTGCACCATTTTTGTTACCAGGTGAATTTCGTTATCTAACTGTTTTGATGAGTATGAATTGGACTTGGTAATTTCCACTTCTTTTCATGCAGCAATTGACATTTCCACTGAGATCATAATTGCCGGTGTTTGTGAACGGTTGTCGACAGCTAAGTAATATTCAACGATTATGTAAAAAAACGACAAAAATTAATTTTAGATGAATAACTTGAACTCCTCATTTTAACGATTTAACGATTAATTTAACAATTAATTTTACAGGCTTGAACTCAGCTTCAACAGCGGGAACTAGCAGCGCCATCATGTATCAGATACCTCAAGGCATGGTTTATTCAAACGACGAAGGTTAAAATAATTTATATTTCATAAAATCAAAATTTGGACTTTTTTCTTAACAAATTTAAAACTTCCAGGAAATAAATCATCCAGTGTTATTATGTATGAACTAAATTGCAAACTGACTTGATCTTAGGAGCTGATAATAATTCTTTATTCGCAAATGGTAGTGGCAACAGTAGTAATTCTTCCGAGAATCAACAAACTAGTCCGCAATTTATGTTTCCAATCAATTCGCTCACATTGCAACAGGTATGTTTTATAGATATGTATATTTCGTATGTTCGCACATAATTTTCTTTTTGCAGAGTCTCTTGCAAATTATGTCAACAGCGGCTCTAAGTGCAGCTCAATTAGAAAACAGTGAACGTCCCAGCTGACCCGTCAAAAGGCTGTCTCGATAATGGAAATTAAGATGAGAGAAAAAAGTAATTTTGCTGGAAATCTTGAAATACTGCACGGCTACTTAGCCGCATCGTTTTGCAGTGCAAGTACTTATTTCATTCTGTACATGTGAGGGAAAAACAACGAATTAGATTAGAGAAGTTTTGAAATTGTAAATTAATTAGTACTTTATTAGAAAAAATAAAAATCCGAGAAAGTATTGATGAGAGAGAATTGACATAGCTTGAAAAATGCATGATTTCTTGGCTTTGTACAAACGAAAGAATCCAAGGATTAAAAATAAAGCTTTAACTACAATTCATATTTTTTTATTTTGCATCTTTTACGAATTTATTTCGAGTTCTTTCACAAGCAATCGTGATTTGTATCCAATGTATTATGATTTTGATTCTAATTTTTTTCCACAAATTCGTCCATGGTAGTTTCTGGTTTCTTCATTTGTTCTTGTGTGTGTGTGTGATACAAAAATGTAGTAAGTGTCAAAGTCTTCGAGTACTCTGTATATGCCATTGAATGTTCAATATTAAAAAGGTCCCCTTATGGAAATTCAGAAAAAACTATAGAATGGTCAGTATCCAAATTTTTACAGAAATGAAGTTGAAGGTTTTTCAATCAAGTCTGTTAAGAATATATATAGAAAATTTATAGTGCAAATCATTAAACAGCTTTGTAATGAATACCATATACTTATTCGGATAAATTTGGAAAGATGAGCCTTCCACAATTTTTTAGCAGGGCTCGATGGCAAACACAAACGGTTAGTTCTTTTTTTGTATTTCGTCTTTTTGGTTGATTGTTTCCGTGTAATTATTCACGTGCCCTTGTTAACAAGACATTTTGCTGTGCATGATGTGTAGAACAACTTGTAACATACTAGTCAACAACAAGTTTTTTATATTTACATCTACCAATGCTAAGGTAAAATGTAATATTTTTAGAATAATTCATAAAATATGGAAATTTCTCTAATTAAAAAGTATATAATGTTTCTTTGATTTCAAAAAGAATGAGGTCTGCACATTGCATGCCCATCATGAAACAATGGTCCTGATTAGATATTTCATATTTCCAACCACCAAATCGCCCACGAGAATAAATATCATGCGCCTGAAGAGCCACAAAAACGAAAACTTACTCTAAATTTGCGAATCACGAAATTAGAATGTTATTTTACAAAATATAAAGAAGACTGCTAAGGAAGGAACTTGCTTGAAATGCCTCATGACAGCGTTTTAACTCCCTGTCTCTGTCAATAGTTGGAATAGGGTATCCATAGGGCAAAATACACAACCATTTGTCAACGATCTCGTTATTATCAGCTATTATGCCTTTGAGTTTCAAACCTATAACGATCAATTGCATTTCATTAACAGAAATTAAAAAGAATCATTTATTTAAGAAACAATCAAACAATAAATCTGCAAGGACGATGAAAAATATGCCTGAAGCAAAAAGTAAAGCTAACTTGTATGACTTATTAAAAAATAGGTACGGTCAAACCTTCAATTACTTTAATTATCACTTCTTCTTCAATAAAATTTGAATCAGCTTCCAATCCAATTTCACATAGAACTGACCAGAATTGATTGCAGTCTGGTGTCAAATTGTCGCTGAAGTTGGACAAAAAAGTGCATCTGGAATAGGCAATTTGAAACATGACTCATATTATAAAATCAATATAAACCTGATAGAATATCAAGTGAATCTGAATCCACTACGAACCTATAAAAAATAGTATCGGGTAATGGAAAATACGCCCACGTTACAAGTTGAGTCCATTCGCACTGCGGATGTTTTAAACCAAGGCCAACAAGGATTACCTAAAAAGAAAAATACATAGATAAAACTTTATAAAGCAACTGTGTACTGCTAATTTATTTAAATGAGTAATATTTCAAGGAAAAAAAACCTTGGAATATTTTAAGTTGATATCGCTAATTACTGCGGAGATCTTCGATAATTCAGGAATCGGCAATGTAGATAGTATGGCATTATAATCATATGAATGTGTCTTACAATTTAAATCTTTAGTGATTACCTGTAAAACTCAAAACGATGATAGCCACTGATATAACCGTAATGGTTGATTTAAATCATACGAAATTCAAGTAACTTTAGGAAAAAGAAAAATGAAACCACTGGGAAAAAAGACCTTTTTTGTTTCAATATCAATCTTTTGCACTCTTTCTCGAAAATGAAAAATGGACTCCGGATATTGCTCAGCAATTTTTTTCCAAATTTCGCCCACACCTTTATAATCTCGTGGATATCTGAGAAAAAGTAAGAATCAAATGCAAAAATTAAAAAAATCAAGTGCTAGTTACTAAATTTCATAGTGCTATCAAAACTGAGACCTAAATACTTGCCTGAAACACGTCACAGATGACCTAAGATCATCCTCAAGTTCTTGTCGACTACGGCCACAATGTAATTCGATACTAGGTAAATCGATAGTTGGTACTCGATTCCATGCCCAAAATGCGTTCATTTCTTCCAGCTCAACTGTCCATACCGAAACAAACACAGTAATCCTATTTCCTTTTCAATTATGACATTACGAGCATTTATTTATATTTTTTTTTGTGATTAGCTATAAAATTCAATCACAAGTTCATTCTAACATAGCTTTATAAAATTTGTAGTGATATAGAATAATTCACCGAAGTTCGTTCACCTTACGATTATACGGCCTAATAAAGATGTCCAACAATGTATTTCCAAATATATTTGCGCTATATTGAGCAAAATTCGAACAGTCGATAGGTAAGCCTTGTAGATTTTTCAATTCATTAATGCATTTTTGCCTAATAATAGGTGGGAAATAGGGAATAGAATGTTGAACAGGATAGGGTACATAGTTACTGCACGGACTGTCGCTTTTGAATAGATGAGCTAAATCGGCCTGCAAATAAGGAAACAATATTTCAATTTGTGATTTGAGAAATTTTCTGTACAATTAGAAAATTTTTCAATTTCCCAATATATCAAATACCTAACGGTTTTTATTAATGCTGGTTTACCTTTACCGAACGCCTAACTTTATTCCATTTGTTTACGGCAGAGTTAATAACTTCTTCGAATTCCTGATACTTTGATACCCCCAAAACATGTACACCCAAGTCCCACGTAAAACCTTTCTCATCGGTTACCGATCTTGCCAAACCACCAACTTCATTTTCTTTTTCCAGGACGATTACCTGAAAACAGAGCGATGTTTAAAAAAAGCAATAAATCGAGTTTGGTTCTGTGTTTGGTTAGTTATTTCGTGAAATACTATAGAAGAAATAGTGAACAATTATCTAAACAAACTATATCATGTATATCAAACTATATCATTCAGTTCATGTAAAATCAGTCTTGTAGAATTCTGTAATTCAGTAGTTTGGTGTAGCGTTATTTGACGTTAGCTAAATTATATATTATATAACACGATCTTCAGAAATATCATGAAGCACGCTTAAGACACACTGACAAAGAATGAAGAATGGGAATAAAGAGATAAAGTATACCACCTGTATATCTTCTTCCGATATTGTTCCTTCTGTTATCAACGAATAAATACGATGCAACATACCGAATGCAGTAGGTCCAGCACCAATGATAATTAATCGGAAACCTTTATCGACTTTTAAACTAGACATGGACCAAAACCTGATATTAACTGAATTGAAATCTACTTCTTAATACTATATAGGATGCTAACATCACAATTCAAATCGAAAATAAAGTTCCTTAAATATTTCATCATATCAAAAGAATTTGATAGTCAATTCGAATTATAGTAAAAAAATAATAACATCAAGTGATAAGTATGAAATTCACTGATGAATATTATGAGCAACCTTATATGTACAATCATTTCTTGGTAACAGAACTTGAACACATCCTAAATCTGAAGATATGCCTTTAAATTTAAAATTTATCTATTTCATGTTACAAAACGAACAAAAAATTAATGCTACACCTCAAATACAAACAATTAGTAAGCAAATAGTAGAGCCAGATGTAATTATTACCAGCCCTTCAGAGTACAACCTAGTTTCAATACAATTCAGAAGTTGTGTTACAACAGTTTCTCGCAACTCGTATCCCAGCCTACCTTCCGTACCAGTTGGGAGCGGGAGATGACAGTTCATGAATCCCTGATATCTGAAGATGATAAGGCATGTGAGGTTTATCTTATCGTTATCCTCATCATTATTATCATGCACTGTTTGACAATAGTGACAATAGTTATCAGCAAGTTCACTTTAAATTTACTTAAAAGTAAAAGTTTTATTGATAAATCGGTTGTGACATTCTACGAAATAGTTGAGAGGAGGTGGCAGACGCAGACGTACAAACAAAGAAACCGGTATCAAATAATCAGAGAATGTGGAAGTTCCGATCTGATTGATTAACGGATCGAAAAGTGGTTTCATGGAAATCAAATGTTCATGAAAATAAGGCCATTCTTTTGAACTTAACTGTTGCCATCTATCGTTATAAACAATATCGCAATTACAATATCGCAATTACAATATCGCAATTATCATCATCACTACTAACACATATTATTAACATCATAAATTTGTCATCATCGACACCATCATTATCATTATTGTCATAATAATCATGGTTATCGTAGAAAAGGATGTTCCGGCATACAAGAATATATTTGGCAGTTTTGGACATTTTCTATAAAAAGGGACAGAGCTCATTACTTCAGCATTGGAAAAATAAGGGAAGTGCAAAGGTGTGAAGGGTGGGACGGGTGAGAAGATGGAAAAGTCGACAAAATGTCACCAATCTTTTGTTTTGTTCCAGTATTGACATTCACGGAAATTTTCCAGGAAGAAGGATGGATGACCCCACTTACCCTCAAAGTGGTGTGTACCACTTTCCATCTGTATTCGTCAGGAACAACTATTTAACGATAAAAAATTGTTAATTCGCAGAGTTGATCCATCAACAAGTGGTATCTATCAGTGTGATATTCTGCTCCATAGTCATTTCCAATGTTTTATCATTGCTTCGGACTGCTATTCGTGGTGTCAATTAGTGCAGGTAAGTCGTACCACTTTTCAGTGCACAATAATCTTCAGTAAGTTAATTTCTAACAATCAATGAAAACTGAGCTTTCATTTGAATTCGTTTTCTGCTAAGTTTTTTCTATCTTGGGTCATCTTTTTCAGTACCATTGCCTGAAGAACTGTACTATAATGGAGAAATTCCGAATTGTCATGATGGTGGGAAACCTTTGTTAGCCGCAGATATTGGAATTCATACATGTGATAAAAACTGTCCTGAAGGATTTCAATGTGAATACAAAACAGTAAATGCTACTATAAGGAAAGGTAGTGAATGTTCCCTTATACTGAAAGCTATTGAATCACAATTCTGAAACTTGAAGCATCCGGCTTAATACACGTCTCTCTGTAACATATTTCTAAGCTGGAAATAACTAAGCATCAGGTCTCCCGAAAGAGATTCAGATTTTAAGGAGTCTAAGCAATAGACATCTATTTCATTTTAATCTACTCACTATTTGGGCTAAAAATTTTTTGTTTTTTTGAACTTGGAACAGTATGGAAAATACTACGGAAAAATTTTCAGTTATTCAATATGAACTATTCAAAGAAGTGTAGTGTCAAAATTAAATTAAGACAGATTCAATTGTTATGCAGTCTTGTCGAATAGGTTGAGTTTTTCTTAATTTACAGGCATATGTTGTCCGAATTTGAAAGAATTGGAGAAAATTTACAATGGAGATGAGAAACTGGATAGAACTATCAAAAAATTGAATGCCTAAGAAAAAAGAATTCTTATTGATGATGATCTTGTTATGTATATAAAGAATTATGGCTTTAACTCGTGACCTATGGTCAACAAAAAAGTTCTGAAACAATGATCATTGGATATAGAACTTCTACAGAAATCATCTTTAGTATTGCTGCTGTTTTACTTTTTTTGTTGAATTCTTGACAAAGAATATCTACCTGATTATCGATGTTGCATTGTATTTATATTTTATTCTCATTTACTGAACAACTTTATTTTAACTAATAATCTGCTCACATTATATAGAGATGATTACAAATGCTACATGAATGAGTTAAGATTAAGATCAAATCTTGCTAATGAAGACAACATTCTGAGTTTCTAGCACATTACTACTGTCGTATAAATTGAACATTCAGGACTATGTCTGAAATTATTTTACATCATGTAAGCGCTCTCATTTGAAGATTAGCCAAAAAAGAGCTCAGTTACTAGAACCTGCAAAATCAAATCAAATTTGATTATGTTCAATTAATTCAATATCATGCAAAGACATGTTAGAACTGAGCGGCAAATTTTTTTTACTTAATTTGTCTTAGAACACTAATTTAAAGGACGATCATAGAAATCTCTTGTAGTAAACAATGCATATACAATAATTAGTATTACACTTTTCCTGGAAATCCATTCATATTTAATAATTTAAAATTAAATGGCCGACAATAAATTATGCTCACGATTCTACCCATTTTGAACTGCCTCTTGAGCTATTGCATTCAACTAATTCATTACAATTTCTACGATAATTCAAGCTAATAGTTGTCGCAAGCATATTACTATTAGTTAGGCTTATTACTAATTTTCGTTTTATAAGGAGCAATAAATTACAATTATGCCATTTCAAATTCTGTATTTAATGACTTTTTTCTTTCAAAAAGGTTCGAATCTGATACCTAAAGATGCATATTTAATCAAACCGTTTACTTCAGGATTTCATTATCACATTCTTGTTACTATTGAGGAGATTCTTTACTTGCTTTTGTATGGAATGCATTTCCGATAAAGCATTCCTGATGTTTTATTCCTGATAAATTGGCTTGGATTTTGCATTCCTTAATAATTTTCAACTTCTTCAACTCATCTTAATTTATTATATATTTTCCAATATCATTTAGGTTTTAAATTTTTTAAAGTATAGCAAACGAATAAGAAATCGAATTATTTTATTCAACTTATTAGATCTTGAAATTCATCAAGCAGTCCTTAGCATGCCTATTGCTTAAATTTTAATTTGTTATTTCTATAGAAATAAGTTTAAAGATATAACTCTCAAGGAATTAAAGACTAAAATATATATAAAAAACCTGAAAAGATACTTAGATAGTACTACTGTCCAAAATGTATTTCTGTATCTGAAGCAATTAAACTTATTTGAAAGATGATTATCACTAAAAGAAACTTTACGGAGGTCTTTATATTGAGTGATTAAAAAATAAATATTCTCCATCTTCAATTGATTCAAAAAATAATTTTTTTAATATAAATGTAACCAAACTAGAAGACATTAAGCAGTAAAAAATAAAAGTAATGGATGAATTGAGCAATGAGAGAAGATCAAGGATATCACCGAGATTAAAGTAAATATATTTATGTACATGAGTGGTGTAAATAGCACCCATGATAGCGATGATTCCTTGAGGCATTTCAGCAGTGAAAAATACCGATACTATGGCAAGCAGCAGCGTTGATGCCGATCCGATTTGGTGGGACCTCTGAAATTTGTTCTCTTCATATCTCTATCAAACATTCATTCTGAGATTAAGCACCAAACTGATTCTGTTGTGCCATTTCAAGTAAACATTCGTCACTATTTCAAAACTTCACATCCGTCACTATTTCAAAATTTCATTTAAAAAGCTGGTGGAAAAGACCTTCTTCCATTCGTAGAGCTGCATTTCAATAACATTTCACGTTTTTTAGTTGCTCGATGTAATGTTAGTATAAGATCGGATGAAAATAAAGCAATAGTATGCAAGTATGATCTACGAAGGAAAAGATGAATATTAAAAAAGTTTTGATAGTAATTGAATATTAAAGGTCTCAAAAAAATGTTGCTTGTTTAATCTTGAGTCAATTCAATTCATTCAATTAAACAACCCCTCTAAGCCACATTGATTTTTGATAATTGACAACATAAAGAGAAATATAATAGTACTAATTATGAATACTTTCAAAAAAATGAAATTGAAACACTTTGAAAACCCCTGTTATCCATAAATTCCATTTAAAAAAGCGACATCCATTTGCCCTTGCAGACGATGATATCTAATAAAAAAGAGTAGTAAACATAATGAAATGATTTATGTGAAACAGGAAAAAACTTTCGATATGATATTTAGTTTCAACTTGTAATAAATAATAATTAACATTTGCAATAATAAATAGTAATTATTTGACAAAAAAATAAAAGCAAAAAGTAAAATCAAAATTATGAAGTGCTTAAGTTTTTTTTCCAACTCTATAATTTCAAGCTCTTACCACTCAACAATTAATCTTTGTCAATAAGAAAAAGTGCAAATGCTGAGTTAATACTTTGCTTCATCCAATCGATGTTTGTTCATTTATTCGAATAACTGATATTATTTTAACAGTTACTAATTTTCAGATCTTAAGTAATTTTTAGAAAATGAAATAATTTAGCTTACATGAAATGCGTAATACCTGGCAGTATAATTAGCAGGAAAATTGCGGGCGCCAATCACTGATTTCAGCTACGTTGTACACCAACAATGTTGGCATGCAGAGCATAAATACACAAAATTATGCCACAAACTAACTGAGAATGTACTTTTGACCTCGATTTCTTTAGAATATTTGCTAACACACAAACCACACTCTGTAATTTAGACAGCTAAAATTGAAACTGTAAAAAAAATGATTTTGATTAATTCAAAAACTCAATTTTTGAAATGCTCAGAAGTTATCCTTTTCTTACTACTGATAGAAGACAATTATTGCAATGAGATAATTTTAATGGTCAAGAACATAAAAGTGTAATAAGTAATTACCTATTAAGAATCGTATTTCTGAAGGTTATTTGTCGAATGAAAGCCATTGCAACAATTAACCACAGAGAAATGGTATGTAAAGTGATACTCAGGACCATATGATATAACAAATATTGCATCCAATAAGTAAGAGTAAACAGGCATACTATACATAATTCAATTAATATCTGATTTTTAAATTAAATGATTTTAGTATATGACCTGTTTGAGAAAAGAGAATTTTTAAAATTAACAGTTATGATTGAAGAAGAAATGAATCACGCGAGAATTCGTTCCAAATTTGAAAAAGTCTTCAGGTTCGTGATAACTGCCGAACAGTTTTCATAGAGGTTGCTTTTCATTAGTGTCATATAATCTTTCAACTGATAAATTTTTTGACTTGAAAAATTTTTGAAATTGAATATGATGGGAAATAAAAATTGTGTAAAAGTAAAATATCATGTGGAATGACGATGTAGACTGCAAATTTTAGCTTCCTCTAAGAGATTTTTTGTTGAATGAATTTTCTTTTGTCATGATAAAAGTTAAAGTTATTGATTATCTTGAAGCATTATGCTTTAAACTCTCTATATTGCTGATACAAAATGCAAGCGCTAAAAAAAATTAATAAATAGCTTAATGTAATATTAGCGAAACTGTAAAGTGGAATAATAAAATGGAAATAAAAACCAATAATGCTAACCAAGTGGTATCTTTGAAAAGCACAAAATGGCGAATGTATATGAAATACGATGCCATTGTATCCATATCGCAAAAAGCAATCACTGTTAGTACACAATTTATCGCAGAGCATCTCATATTTGGCCTCGTTAGCACCAATGCATGTATTAGGTTTGTTCCAATACTCAATGTACATATTACTATGCAGATGAAACCGTGCACCGGTGAAGGTCCTGAAATCAGAAAGCTGTTCTCCTTAATAATTGGTTAAGTACTTCGGAATGAGGGACAATAAGATAATCATTGGCAATTACTGTATTAACAATGTTTATTTTCAACTTGCCTTAATTTACAGTATGTCCTTAATTTATAAAAAGCCTTATCAGGCAAGCCATAGATAGATCTTTAGCAGAAATGTAGCTTATTCGCTGTTAGTCCGGCCTTCAATATTCAAACCTTTTAAAAGCTTCTAACGTAGCCAGGAATAGCCGTGTCGCGTTATCAGAAAATCAAATAAAGGTGTATCATTAGCACATAACATCCTGGCATATTATTTATTCTAAAAATTTAATTTAAAC